>OZ018325.1:203317738-203567738 GCA_963969495.1 Ceratothoa steindachneri | reverse complement strand
TATATATATATATATATATATATATATATATATATATATATATAAATATATATATATATATATATATTTATATATATATAAATATATATATAAATATATATTGCCTTAATTCAATATTGCAATGAAATGGTTGAAAAAAGTAGCTTTAAATGCAATAAAAGGCGACAAAGTAGAGGCCACTCTTTTAGTTCACTCATAGCGAAATAGCGCGCTTCGTCTAATTATGGATGCGTCCGACATCGTTATTGGCGCGGTTTTGCACAGATTTTCTGTGGGAAAATCAGAGACATTATGATTCTTTAGTAAAGCATTAAAAGGTTCAATATTAAATAATTATAGATATTTAACAAGAAATTAAAATGTCTATCTCTTGCAATCAAATATTTCAAACATTTGCTCGGAAGCACGACTTTCTTCTTCCTCACCAATTGCAAAGCGACCATTGCATCTGACAAATCTTACATAACGAAGGCACTCTCCAAACGAGCCTCACACATTTGATCCCATTAGTCATTACACTAATGATATTCAACACATAGCCGAAAGAGATAACCCTAGTGACGCTCTCTTCCAGGCATTTATCAACAATTATAACTCCTGCAATACAATGCGCAGCATCAACATCACAAAATGGCATTCTATCCATACATATCAATCTATAAGGAATTACACGATTTACTCACTAGTATAAATTATGTGACTAGAAAAATCTCAATTTGCCGATTTGCAATTGATTCCTTTGCAATAGGACCATTCTTCTACCTCGCTTCCTTTTAATAAAGTTGACGCAACTGAGAAGGCACATGCCAATATCGGACCAATGTGAATCTCCTTAATCTCCTAATGAGGCCTAATACCCTAAAGTGATCACGGTGACCTTTCTTAATCCCCCGTATTAGGATTAATCTCTGAACAGGATCTCTAGATTTCTGTGCTTCCAGGTCATTGTAAAAATGAATGCGTACATAAAACATGTATACTTACTGGCAAACTAGCTGCCCTACACTCCTACGTTGATAAGTATAGACTCATGAAGACTGAATATGTAGCTAGACTTTTTTGGTTCCCACCACCCCTAATTTTGTTCTATTTATTTCCTTTCCGATGCTGCAATTACGAGTTATCTTAGTTAAACCTGATCTAACTTTGATTATCATTTTTAATAGCTCTATTTTCTGAAAACTATTCTTTATCATTATTGCCTTTGTAAATTTCATTTTCAATCCGATTTTGAAGCTTGTGTGTGATAATTGTGTTAGCATTGCAAGTAATTTTTCGTGACTTGCATTGTATTTGCTTACCTTAGTTCAATAAAGAGAGGAGATATAATGGTGGTTGGTAAGATTTTTTAGCCTGGCCTGCAAGATTCGCAAAATAAGAGACAATATTCTAGTCTCTACAATGTTCATCTACGACTTCAATGGTGTAAGCTATAGATCATTTAGGCTGGTTTTATGATTATATCACAAGTTTTGAGTTCCATAACTATAACCAAATGATCCGACTTGGAATCGTTTCCTAACATTTTCAAGTTACTGGCTATTTGGAGCTGGTCACCTTGGGTTTATTAACAACATTTTCAGTCCACTTACTGAAATTTAAGTCATTTTTAAGCTATTTTTCTAACATTATCAGTTTATTTAATTGTTGCGTATTATTCCATCTTTGGCTTGTTTGTTAACATTGTTGGTTAATGACAGTTGTGGACTATGCCATTGTAGGCTTGATTGGTAAGATTACAAGTTAATAACTGTCGGAGACTAAGCCATTTTAGTTTAGGCTTGATTGTTAACATTGTTAGTTAATGACTGTTGAAAACTACTATCTTATGCGTGATTGTTAAAATTATTGTTAATGTGGGGTGGAGGAGATTATAGCATCATAGGATTGCTTGTTAACATTGTTAGTTAAAGACTGTTGGGGACTATGCCATTTTAGGCTTGATTGAAAACATTTTATTGAATGAGTGTTGGGGTCTATGAAATCTTAGGCTTGATTGTTAACATTGTTATTGGAGGAGTGTTGGGGTCTATGCCTTCTTAGGCTTTATTGTTAAAATTCTTATTTAATGACTGTAGGAGACTAAGACATCTTAAGTTTGTTTGTTAACAATGATTGACCTCGTTGTTCTTCATATATAAACGCATCTGAGAAAGCAATCCTCGTTGTTCTTCATATATAAACGCATCTGAGAAAGCAATCCACGTTATTTCTCTATTCTATTTATAAAGGATAATCACAGTGTTGAAATAAGATTAATGCTATTAATTTAAAAACAAGTAATTTAACTTATAATTTAATTTTATATGATTTCAACTGATTACTTACCTTACCGAGCCTAACCTTATTTGCTAACATTTTCATTCAACTTACACTAGAGTAGCCATTTTAAGCAGGTTTGGTAACATTTTCAGATCATTGACTGTAATGCTTAGTAAATCTTAGGCGAGTTGTTTCCATCTTTATTCCACTGACATTTCATGAAATAGTCACGTCATGTTTCTTGTAGCTTTTTCAGTCCCCTAACTGTAAAAGAGGCGATTTTAAGCTTACATATTTGCAATCATTTTCACTCCACAGACTGAAAATCGGGGAGGAGCTATCTCATCTTAATCGTATTTCCTAAGATTTTGAGTCAAATAATTGTTGTGTGGTAGGTACGCTTGTTTGTTCAGATTTACACTCCCTTGGCTATAGAAATAGGGGGAGGGGTTAGGCTTGTTTGTTAACATTTTCAGTTCACTTACCGTAGAGAATAGTGCTTCTTAAGCTTGTTTGCTAAAAAATTCAGCCTGATCACTAGGAGGATAAATTATCCTAAGCTTGGGGGAGGGGGTTCATTTTTAGTCCGTTTTCTGTAGGCCATAAACTATCTTTGAGTGTACCGAGATAAACTAGCCGAGCTTGGGGGTTCTATTTACAGTTCATTGACTGTAGGGGATAAGCATGGGTTAAATATTGTGTGGTACCGTATTCAAGCCACAGAAGAGCGCTAAAAATTTCTTCCAAAACAAGTGTGGTAGAAAAAATAAAGCAAAATTTAGCGTCATGAGAGAAATTATCCAAGATTTGTCCGCCTCTACAGGATTGCTGGGAACGGCTCAGGAACTGGGTGGTAACTCATATCTTTCTGAACCATTATTTTCGGATCTAGGGGCGGTGTATGGTATTGAGGGAGTAATTTCATTCTCGATGTTGTAGGAACAGAATTGTTGTAACTATTGGAATTATTTTTTAAATCTTCAATACATAAAATATAAGTGCTTACCTGTAAGCCGATTGAGAGGCCTTCCAAATTATTTTGGGGATGAGGATGTCCTAAACATCCTCTTATAAATAAATTTTTAACTCACTATATAAATCAAAGGTCCAAACAAGTCTAACTAACCTAGGCTACTGTCCTAACTAAAGTACTAATTACTATATCAATGAAATATCCAACATTTTCAACCAAACTCAAGTGGCCTAAGTCAATCAAACAAAATACAAAATATAAATTTGAGAACAAAGTTCAAGATCAAAACTTTAATGGCAAAATGTTCAACAAAGGCAAATCCAATAATAATTCCAAAACAAAAGTCGACTCCAAAGGTGAACAAACCAAGCAGTCGTACCAACTTAACCTAAACAAGGTTTAATTTACATAAATTAAATAATAAATATAATTTGAATATCAACAAAGGTTAGAAATATATATATTTTTTTTTTTATAACACTAGTCATAAGTTTGTCAAATTTATTGTATGTAAGGGAAAAAATTGGAATATGACTGAAAACTTAGTAAAGACTGGACGGAAAAAATTGTAATGTCATCACAGAAACTGAAGCGATTGAAATTGCACTTTTTCTTTTCCTGCTGGCGAAACGCAGCGTTATTCTGGAAAGGTCTAAACCTTTAATAATAAGGGGATGGCAGATGTCATCTGGGGTTTGTGTCCCCCTCTCAGCCACAACACCCACAGTTTGCCCTCCTGCGTCTAAATTCGCTTCAAATTCCACCCCCCAAATAAATAATTGCAGACTTTCTTGAGAAAACGATGTTCTCAACGCCTATTTGTGAACTTAGGCTTGACTCGTGGACTTATAAATTTAATTCTTTAACTTATTACCTTGATCCAATGATTTTAAACATGATTCAAAAACTTAAATCTCCAGTTGTGAACTTAGAACCTGACTTGCGTACTTAAAACTTGACTAAAGGATTTTAAATTCAACTTTTCAAACCCGAACCTACATAACTTGCAGACCTAGAACTTGACCAAGAGGCTGATTTGAGGAGTTACAACTTGACTTATTCAGGGCTGATCAATGAGAAGAAAGATAGAAAAAATATCTTAAAAGGCAGATCCAGGAGAGTAAGGTCCAGGGATTCGGGGCTGGTTCTGGAAAGTTGCGCGCCCTCCTATTCTCCCACATCTCACTCGTCTTCTTTCTAAATTACTAGGGTTATGCACATGCCAAACATTTTCACTTCACTTAATTTCGCCACTTCTTTTACCACTTCTCATAAGCATTCTAGGACAAATGCCCACGTTGGTTTTAGTTTAGTTTATAAATAGTAATAAATTGCAGACCGGAGCGGTTGCATTTCAGGAGTTTAAAAGCATCTCACGAGACCTCCTTGACACACAAACTTCTATCTCTACCACCCACATTATGTGCGTATACAGAAGCAGGTACTGAAATACGTACACACACGCTCTAATGTATATAAAAAAAAGCTCTGCCATTTTTCACAGAGGTTCAAAAGCCAATGAAAACCTTCCATCGTTAATATAAAAAATGCCATTTAACAAAAAGGATTTGAATTTTTGGCTTCAAATATTTACAGTGACAAATGGAGGTGGTAATTACGGGGCAAGAACGCCCGCCAAAGGGGGGAGTAAGCGGGGGGAGTGGTAGGGGGAGGGAGAGGAGTAGTGGGGAGGGACAAGTGTGCGCTCGCGCGTGCGTGGGAGGGTGAAAATAAGGAGCGAATTGACTTATATTTGTCATTTTTATATGTTTGCTCAAATGTAGTCAAGAGCTCGGTTAATGTGATTAGGTGGAGGTAAAGATGTTAAGGTGGGTTTTTTTTAGTCTACTTTGGAAGATGTTATTGTTTGATTCTCTTTCAATGTGATGAATTGTGTCTTGCGGTGATATTTATTAAAAAGAGACAGCTAAAACCAGTGTGCATGACTGAAAAGGAATAATAAAAGCGGATGAAGTAAGAGGAGGAGCAGATGTGTAAAAGATACTTAATCTGAATAGCCAAAGGGGGAGACTACCTAGTGTACTCGAGATCAAGAGGGCTCGCAACTCTTCCATTCGGGGCTTTCCCATTTACTTGACGAATGTAAATTTCATATGAGAAAATTTATTTAACTAACGAGGGCATCTAACTCAAAGGATAATGAATGGTGGAAGGGTGAATCAGATGAAGATAAAAAAGTAGATACCCGATGAACAAAAATGTTCCTGTGGTTTTGAGTGAAAAAACTACTCACAGGAAAAGAAAAATGTGATTTTCTGCGCTTTCGACTTTACTTACTATGGCCTCATTCATAAATGCGCGAGCGCTTGGAATAATTTTTTTCTTTTTCCTGTTGGTGATGTTCATCCTTAGTTTCACACAATTTGGCGGCCATCTCTGGTCGATTTTTCCTAACCAAAGAAAAGAACCATTTTGGAGTAAATGAAAAAAGATCTTGTGCGACAATAGGAAGCGACCACTTGCTAAGGTAATAGCAGTCAACTCACCACTTACGCGTAAATTGGTTTTTATTAAGAGAAAGTGATGATGTAACAGCTCTGGTGTGGTGATGTCCGAGCAGATACAACCTGGGGAAGCAAAGGTGAAAATGGACCACATACTAGTACGTCTAGTTTGTATCAACAGAAAGTCAAGATGTGTGAGTGTGAAACAGCTCTTAAATGGGGATTTACATGCGGCTACAGCCTGTAATATTTTAAGGTGAAAGTGATCACAAAATCGTAGGTCTGGTTTTTATCAAAAAAGTGATGGAGTGTATTTATTGGTGGAACAGCTCTGGTAAGGTGAGTTACGAGCAAGCTATTATCATAGTTAATTTTTATCTGCTTTGTCTTGGAAATGGGAGCCACATCAATGCAAGAGCTACAGTATTAAACAACATCTGCATTTATTCATAGTGTGTTACAAAGTTAGTTTTCACTACGGTCTGCCATTCATTCACTCCTGGTGATCTCTGGTTTTGTCGTCATTCGAAAAATATTCTTACAGGCGTTCCCAGACAATTTACCTATCTTCTGGCACCTTTCAAACGTCTTTTCCTGTTCTCAGACGACATATTTTTTTATAGCCCAAATTTAACAACGCACCATGCCAAGCCATATCTGCTAATGTCAGCAACATTTTCACCCGACAAAACATACATCTTTTGAGACAGCATAGTGCTTGCAAGCATTCCTCCGTTATGTCTAGGTCTTGCATGAACACACCTAAGGAATATTCTATTTTCTCTTGGCTTTCCCGCATGCCAGAGCTTTCGTATTCTGACTGCCCTGCGAGATCGCCAATTCAGGTTGTATTATTCTCGTTTATGGCATCCGCTGAGGAATTTATAGGTTTATTTTAGAAAAATAAAGCTCAATGCAATTTATTTAGCCTGTAAATAGCAATTCACTTTCACTGACGAGTAACAATGTCACAATGGCTTTAAGGTTATCGATGATAAAAGGTATTGGGACTGCTATTGCCTTTGTTGATTGTCACAATGATGAAATCGAGAATTAAAAAAAAGGTTGATAAAGAATCAAATGAATTAACAAGTTAGTAGAAAAACAATAGATTTTCAGGAATATAAAGTTGAACCTATAGGGAAGGGCCATACATAAAGGAATAAGATAGTTATATGATGGGCATAAATATAAGTTAGATTCTTTTTGTATGTAGTTCTTTTCCCCCTGTTTTTATCGTCTCATTCCCTTGATTAGTAATTTTGCATATTTTATTCTTGGTTCTAATTCATTCTTTTTGTTACTTCATTGTTGATTTTTTTTAGATACTCTCTGTTTATTTCCTTTTCATTTATTTTCCTCTTCTACGTTGGCTTTCCTTGTTCTTAATGATTCTTTATGACTTTTCCATATAGTTAAAATTTTCTTATACATCTTTGCACATTTTATCGTTTATAATAATTTGATATAATTTACTTTTTCTTAGTTATTCTTTTTAACCTCTTCTTCGTTTTCCTATCATTAATTTTCTTGCTCACCTTTTACTTTGATCCTGTTTTTTGGTGGATATTCTAATATATTTTTTTCTCTTTTCTTCAACCCTTTTATTTATTTTTTTCTTAATTTTTATTCTAATAGTGCTATTCTTTTGTTTTTATTTCTCTTGTTATTAATTCTGCTTATTCTCATTTAATGGATTTTTATTTTCCTGTTTGTAATATCTTCTTTGGTTTTCTTTAATTTTCTTGTTGAGTTTTTTTTTTAACCCTCTTTTTAAATATTTTATTTTCTTGTTCTTTATCGTTCAGCATTTTTATCCTTTTCTATTAATTTTCCTTGGTTTCTATTCTTTCTCTTATACTTCTTTGCTAATTTGATTTCATTTTAGTTTTTAATAGTCTATTAATTCTTTTTTTCTTCCTTTCATTTTTCTTATTTTTTACTGTCTTATTTCTAGACTTTATTTTATTTTCCTTTTTTCCCTATTCATTTACCCTCTTTGTTAATTTTACTTAATTCACGTTATGTTTATCCTTGTTATCATTTTCTTCTTTCCATTTTCATTCTTCTTATATTATTTCTTTCAACTAATTTTTGTTGATTCTCTTTCTTATTTTCCGTTTTTTGTCTTCATCATCCTACCTTCTTTGTTTGTTTCGTCAATTTTCTTGTTTTATTTTTACTCTTATTTTCTCTTCTGTATTAATTTGCGTGAATATGCTTTATCTACTTTTTTTAGCTTATATGTTAATTTTATTTCATTTTAAAATTCTTCTTTATTTTTTCATCAGCCTCGTTTTTTATTTTCCATTCCTGTTCATTTCTTTTTTCTCCGTTTTGATTTTTCTTTTATAGTTTTTAATTTTTATTTTTTCTTAGCTTCTTTCTTATTCTATAAATGCGCTTATTTGTTGGTTTTATCATTTTCTTTGTTAATTTCTAAAAACGCGCTTGTTCTTTATTATTTCTTTCACTCATCATTCTTCTAATTTCGGGGTAGATTCTCTTTAAAAAAAAAATTATTCTCATAAACGCTTCCTTTGTTTTCTTTTCATTATTATGTTTTTTCTTTATTCTCCTCTCTCGATGCTTTCTCCCGCCAAGGGGAAAGAAGAAGAAGGAACTCGACCAAGAATACTTACATAAGAAGCAAAGTAATAAGGTAAAGAGAAAGAAGGAATGGGGCATGATAAAACTCTACTTCTCCCCCCAACCACCTGGGTCAGGGTACCCTCCCCCCTTCGCCGTTATAAGTCGGGAACCCTTTTCCGGTGAGTCCAGAAACCCAGTTGTTGGGAAGGGGGGGGGGGAGATGCCATTAACCAGACTAAATACTTCTTAAGTTTGTAGAAGGAATTAAAAAGCTTTCTTTCCTACGCCACCTACAAATGACTCCTTCCTTAGCGTAAGTTTCTCTTACGTTATTCTCCCACTAAGTTAAGTTTATACCCATTTTGTCGAGTTGTGTCTGCGAGTTCCTTCGAACTCATATCAAACTCCTTTGCTCTCACTCTTGTCTAAATTCATTCTAATCATCGGTCCTTCAAATTCATACATAACTTTCTAACTATTTCGAACCCTCAACTATATTCCATCTAACGAGAACATTCAGAACTAAATTTAGTTTCTCCTAATCTCTGGAGAGTCAAAATTCTCTTTCTAAATCAATCGGAGACGAGTTCCTCTTATCTAAGCGCCACCAACTTGCTTAGCTGTGCCCTTCTTTCGGGCTAATTAACTTGACAAAAAAAATAATTTAAGGATCATATTTTTTACAGGCAAAAATTGAGGCATCCCAATGTCCAAATTGATGCCCGACCATAACTTGTCGACTAACGCTTTGCTCGTGTTTGCGTGAAAGAGCCACCAGTCGCCATAGCGACTAACAAATGACGACCGCGAGAGATCAACCATTCACCATGGCAACCGGCAAATGGCCCTCGCTCCTAACGATTTGAAGGCCAATCGATAGCGCGAGACAGGAGGCCCTTGAGTAACAGCTGAATGGACAACGGGACAATCCGTTAATTCCCAGGATTGTCCGCAGCCTCCGAGGATTCAGGCCAAGACGTCGATTTGCGACCGCAAAACATTGCTGAAGTAGGGGGGGATTCCGAGACTGTCCCTTTTCTGTCAATCCCTTTGCGGTCGTGTTTGGCGCTCACTTTTATCCCGTTTGGTTATCACTTGAGCAGAAAGACTCACACAGGCGTACTGATTACACAGGTTCTAGTGAACACATGTATGTATACAAGAGACGCATGGACACGTGGTCTAGTACGCACAACCACAAGTTCATTAGAGATATGACAGTGATCCAATGTGCACACACGTGGTTCAGGTGTGAACAATACGTGTACAAGGCGTGTTATTCAATGCCTTTAACACGTATACACGTGGTCCAGTGCGCGAAACACACGTTCAGGACACACACGGGATCCTGTGCAAACACACATTGTGCAATGTGGACAACGGATATCTAGGATACGTATATACACATGGTCCAGTGCACACAATAAGCTGAAACGATACACACAACCACACACACTTATGGTTAAATGTACACATATATGAGTCAGAGTATACACATGCAAGCGCAGTTGTATATGAGTAAATAGGTTGTGTATTGATGATTTATTCCCATGTGCCCTTCCACCCCAGTGTTTAGGTTTGAGGTATGCCTCTGCAATATTTTTCCTCCTCGAAAAATTAAAAACTCACACGGAATTACGTGTGCGTACGTGTTGTGTATGAGCTTTTTATATAAACTTGTTCCAGGGAAATTTCAAATTTACTCCTCTCCTTCCCCAACTTAACCCTTTGATTGTGTCATGGTATACAGATGTACCACATATGAATATGCATTTTGTGGTACATATATGTACCACTCAGTGTATCATAATATCTGCCGAACGCAATGTCGAACAGTGCTCCTTCATTCGTTAGTTCTCTTCTTTCGTTTCTACTTTTCTTTCTAAGTTTGCTGTATCCGTTAATTCATTTTTTCGTTTGTTTTGGTTTTGTTCGTTATATATGTTTGTTCATTTGTTTATTTGTTTACTAAAAAGATTTGGCTCTAATTTAGTAAGTTGTTTTTTATTGTTTGTGTTATCAGCTTTGAGGCCTTATGAAGCGTATGGGCAAATTTCTCTTTGACGGAGATGATGATACTAATACTAATAATAATAAAAGTTTTTATTTGGCGCATATAAAGATCTTGAAGCCTTCTCATGACACTCCTCAATCGAATAGGAAAAGGCCTGACAGAAGAGGTGAGTATTCAGGGTCAGCTGAAAGTGCCAGGCGAGGAAGAGGTGCGTATGCAGGAGGCAGACCATTCCACAGCTTAGGAACAGAGAAGGCTCACTCACTCATACAGCATAGACGAGTGCGAGGAACCGAAAGCAGGAGAGCACTTCCCTAGCGAAGGGCCCTTATTTGTCTGGACACAGCCAGTGTGGAGAGCAGGTAAGGGGGAGTTGCGGTATTTAGCATTTTCAATGTGAAAAGCATGGGTGGAGCACAAGATAACCGCCCTCTGCGGAGGAGAACTCGAGCCGCAAAGTTCTGGACAAGTTTGTCACCTTCGGGGGACTCAATTTAGGTTTATGAACTAGTTAGGTTCTGGACATTTGCGCACCCTCCTTACCCAGCGCACTCAAACGGGTCCATTCCTTACAGTATTGGGATTATATACCTTTCTCACAGTTTCCCTTCCTCCAGTTGTACTACATCCTGTACGAATCCACTACGAAACATTCCAGTGGAGATGTCATCGTTGGTCTTCAGTTCCTCATCTCTGCTATGTGGCCCAATTCCTCATTATTCATTCGTCCACAAATGAGAAGTCCTTCATTAAGCTAATTCACGAGGCTTCCGGAAAAATAATAAAACTAATTTTGTTTAATTCTATAGCAGTACTAACAGCAACAGCAGCAACGAGAGTAGTAGTGGTATAAGAACTTTATTCCATAGCATGTTTGAAGCAAATATAACAACGATGAATATTCAGTAGTATTAAATGTAACAGGTGAGAAACTGCATTGACAGTATCCTCCCAAATTATTTGAACACCTGTATTTCTATCACAACATCTTCCATAATTTTTGCCAGAGAAAATTCAAGGTTTCCAAAAATAGTGTACATAAAGGTAAAGCTTGTGAAAATTTAGAAGAATAAAACCAAAATTATCATCAGATAAGCAATTTATTAGAAAAATTGAAGTGTCCAGAGTGATACGAAGGCTTGGGTTCCTTGTAGAGAGAACGAGCATTGTTTGCATAGCAACAAACTTCAGTTCAATCTCAGAAGGAAAAAGGTAAGGAGAATATGAAGGATGAAGCGATATTGCCCAACTGAGCTCCTGCAAGATATCTTTGGTCATTCAGCTGGATAAGGACGGGCATTATCGTAATGGAGGATGACATCCCTTCTGTTGACTATGGAAGGTCGTCTTTAACCCAAAGTGTCTTCAAACGACGAATTTGAATGCAGTAGAGATTAACATTAATGGTTTAATTGTTATCCAACCGTTCTTAATCGAAAATTAAATATCCCACCATACACTCAACATGATCTTTTGGGGATTAAGTCTTTGGGGAGATGCCCTCGAAGGACTAGCGTGAGAGGAAGCCCTCCTCGAAATACCCCTTTCAGCCCCTTCGCTCTAAACCACGACGTGCTCCTTGGCGTGGGAAGTTTATAATCTTCGAGAAGGAAGCAGCCCCGTGCTGAGTCACCTGACCCAGCTGTATTTGCTATCAGGCGCTCCTCGCTCCCCCCTCCACCGTGATAACGCCAAGCTCTTGCCCCCATGCTTCCCAGGTATGGCTATTCCCCCGCGAGCGCATCCGTTATTACTCTACGCCCATATCATGAGGCAAACTTCGATGTCCGATCCGACTCGTTATCTCGAGGTAAGTTTACATAGACTGACGTCGAAATCCTCTAGGGATGGCCATGCTCTGGATCAATCCATAGGACAAGCCACCTGGCTATTTAACCCTAAGTTCGCTATTCTTCGAGGAGATTGAAAGTATGCCAGTCCCTCAGCTCAAACCGTTTTGTCTCTTCCCCTGCGAAGTAACGCAACCCCTGTTCGAGTCGTACCTCGTCGTTAAGATCTCACAGCAGATCTCCATTTGTGAAGCTGTAGCCCTTGTTCAGAGGAAATTTATCGAGCCTAATTCTTCCCATCGAACTGTGCGCCCCCCCCCCCTCATCTAGGACCTCCTTCAAGACTCCAGTTCCTTCGCGTCTGAGACACTCTGCCGAGCAGCAGAGGTGTCTCGTGTTTGAGATTCCATCTCTTTGGAGCAGTGAAAATCTTGTTTTCAACAAGAAGTACTCAAAACCTCCATCTACGAGTCCTCCTCGTTAGGACTCCCAGAAGTATCTTCTCGAAGACCTGTGCCATTGGTCTTCACCCCCTCCCCCTCAGATCCCCACCACGCTTCGAGGTAAAGCGATCTTGTGTTGTAACCCCCTGATTACACCCCGTCAATCGTCACCCGCATTCACTTTTGAATTGACTTCCCACTCAATCATAATTAATATCTCTTGTTCGAGTTAACGTTAATTTTGCTCTTCCCGCTTAACTAGGGCATATTATAAATTGTCATAATCCATTTAACTAACTTTATCGAGTAATTTGTTCCCCCTTTTGTATATATATACATATATATATATATATATATATATATATATATATATATATATCTATATATATATATATATATATATTGCCCCATTTATTATATATATTAAAATTATATTTTTAGGGGTCTTGTTCTTTATATATCCTTGAATTGCAATTTGGCAAGCCATTAGATAAATACCGGTCAATCGTAAATCGAACTCTGTATAAGAATCAAGGAGGCAGTACCCCACTTCTTTAATTGCCCCAAAGCATATCGCGGGCGGCCTCGGGTCGGCTATCTGCCCGTGCTTTTGCATGCGTCCTTGCGCCGAATGAGTCGTCACAGGCATACCTCGACAAAGTCCTCCTCTCATTTGTTAAAATTTATGCTTCCTCGACTGATACACGAATGGCAACGTTTAACGTTATAATAAAATATCCACTTTTCATCACCAATAATAAGCCTGCTTCAAAATGGTGCCATAACTAACAGCAAGCAACACCCTGTTGCAGATTCGCCGGGGACATTAAGTACGGGGACTATTATCCAATCACTGGAACATTTCCAATCCTTTTCGGTTGGCGTAGGACAGTCGTAAGCGTTAGGTGAAATTGTTTTGCGAATTCCCGAGAAGTTCTAAAAGGATTTGCTGTGATAACGGTTTCCAACAAATCGGAATCAGGTTCTTTTGGAGGACCATCTTTTCGTCTGAAATCCCCACCTCAGAAACGGGAAACCCCCTCATGTAACTTTTTTCATTTACTGCATCATCCCCATAAGTGTTTGAAATGGATTTTTTGCTGCTGTAATTGCATTGACAATTTTATGAATATCATAGAGTACATGGGAGTACATAAGAGTGAATACCTAAGAAGATTATTAACAATATTTTTTATAATCTGAATTATTCATTTTAGCATTCCTAAACTATAACAAGAGGACCTAATTTTATAAATATTATCTAAAACTTTATTCTAGAAAATCGGACCTAATTTCGTTCCAACCTGATATATTTCACCTTCGAATTATAATAAAAAAACAAAACAAATGCAACGTTTGACTAGTTGTATTTATTTTTTAATATGAAAAAATATAGCAGTCCCTAAACATTTCGCCCTAGCTGTACAAAAATTTTTTCGAATGCATGCTTGGCTACATCTACGAGCATCCGAGCCCCAATCTACATTTTTCATGCAGGAACGTCCCTTGCCACACAGTCGAGTCGGCGAAGACCTTTCTTGAAAACGAGTACATCACTGTTATGAACTGGCCTGCAGATAATTTAGAGCTAAATGCAAGCGAAAATGTTTGGAAGACAGTGGTACAGAGGTTTAAAGCGATTATTCCAAAGAAAGTTCAAAAACTCTGAGGAACTCTTCAAGATTGATGGAGCAAGATCCCTGCGCAAGAGTGTCACCAATTGGATCGTTTCTGTAATAGATGTCAAAGCATTATTGAGAATAAAGGACTCTACACTAAATACTAATTACTTATAACTTGTAAACATGTTTACCACTGCTAATTTAATCGCTATATTCCAATATTTTGGCTGTCGTTCGGATCATTTTGGACAATTTAATTTGTCTAGTAAACCAGTTATCTGTTGATAACTTCCGTTTTATTCATCCAAATTTGCATAACCTTTACTGATACGCATTTTATTTCCTTTACCCGTTATTATACACCAATTTTGGAAACAATGGATTTTCTATGGCAAAACTTATGGAAAGTATAGTGATGGAAATAAAGGCGTTCTGATCTTTTTGGTCGGTACTCTATAATACTGCCTTCGAGGTATTGCATACAAGATGGTATCCCTAACTTATGAAACACCTTGGGAGTGATTCGTCTTTACTCCTTTAGCGCCCACGATTCCCATCTGGGGATCTTCCATTTTTCCTAATATATTTTGAATGTCATGTTTTTTTACATGTTCGCTCAGAGCCGATGTTTCCCAAACAGGAATAAAAAACACACCATAATTTATGTATTAGCGCTATTTTTTTCATTATTTAATGCACTTGCTGAGAGGAAATGTATAAATTGATACAAAAAACAAAATAAAAAAGATCTACCCACTAACGGATTAAATCCGAGTGTTGAGATGATGCAATTGTTGACAGAAGTTGATTAGTGGCCAGCACAGGATGGAACGAGAAAGAGGAAAGCTGAAATTTTTAATACAAATAGATTACGATAATGAAGAAAACTGTCAGAGTTATCTTGACTAAAGATGACGTAGATCAATAAATAAATTATCATTTGAGTTTTTACAAAATATCGGTAATTTAGTGATACATTTTATTATTTTTACTAACCATTGAAATCTGACCCCCATCCAATGAACCCACACAACTAATGTGGTTTCATTTTTGTTCATGGTAGATCATGGTCGTAAATACGCGTGCATGAATAAAAGTGCTAATTTTTCTCTACCTCCAGAGGACGTAAAGGGGTGAGTTCGGGCATCCACATAAGCGTGAAAGGAACATAGTCAAAGTAGCCTAAAGGGAGACCTATTGGGGCTATGTCATCTTAGCGACGCACGGCTCAAATTAGCACCATTATTCGTGTCAGAGAGATGCTTCAGATAGCGGATGTTCATAACTCGAGTCCCATCAACAAATCCACTTCCTGAGCTCTCCACACAGTCTTCCTTTACCACATACTATCACCGTACTACTTTTATCACACACCACTAATACCACCGCAAATTTGGACACTCGGCCTGATTACGTACATTCCCGTCGCAGATGTAATCTGGCGATGAGAGAATCATGGCGATGGATTGTTTAATGGGAGCTTGGGCATTCTGCTCTATAAATGACTTCCTTTGCGAAATCATTGAGAGGAGGAAATGATAAGGAAAATGAGAGAGAGAGAGAGAGAGAGAGAGAGAGAGAGATCATGAACATCAGTTTATAATGGTTTCTCTCCTCGTTGCGCTTTTTATATCCGTACTCTCTCTATTCCTAGAGACCTATTTTTCTAGAAACAATAGTGCCCCACTGAGATGGACAAAATACGGTGCAAAACTTTAGTTCGCATATATGATAGGCATTACATGGTTTCAAATTGCCGATACACAAGGGATAGGCATCAGAAATAGCGAAACTGTAGTTTAGCACTGAGACGCGTTTCCGACAGTACGATAGGCATTAAGAAATGTAAAATTGTAAACGCCCAATGAAATAAGTCTCATACTTTGTCAAACTATAGGCCCCTTCTCACATAAGTATTTTTTAACGCTGCCAAACTGTAGATCCACCCTGAGATAAACACTAAACACGAATCTTTACTTCAACACAGTTAGGCATTAGACGGTGTAAAACTGTTGGGCCCCACTGAGATAGGCATTGGACAGACGGAATTTTAGGTCCCCAGGGAGCTAGGCATCCGAAACAACAACAATAATACCTTCGCACAAAGGCCTTGATCTTTCGCGTGAGTTTCGCCCTCTCCTTCAATAAATGCACATTGCACAGTTTAGGCGGGGTCATAAGGCGGGTCAGATTATATTGACCTACATACAACATGAGACGAGATTTCTTACAGTTTTTGGGAATCTGCTCTTATTTTTTAAAGTTATTTTGTTATGTTTGTTTAGAGAATTTAGGCTCACCCTGTATTGCTGAATATAATGGATTGTGTTTTTTCCATAGTGCAAAAAAACACTAAAAAACACATAGTGCTACAGTTTATGCATATTTCAACCATATTTTATCACTTTCGAACTGTCGACCTATTTTAACCTATTTTCAACATTTTTAAAACCTTTTTTTTCCACTAGAATTTCTTGATATTCATTTTTTTTATCAATCTGGTAATTCAGTCTAGTGAATGATTGTGGGTAAAAATACCCCAATTCGGATCAAATCACGTCATTTGAGAGGGTTAAACTGACCCTTATATCTTCTTTGGGTAATTATCTTGATCTTTGTATTCATCCTCTCGGTGCAAATTTTAAGCAAAAATAAAGAAATTATCAACAATGTGCATCTTTCAACACCTGCTATCACTTGAGCATTTCAAGTTGTGCCTAACGTTGCATTTGTATATTTGGTTTGTAGTTCGAGGATTTGCTTCCTATTTGGTTTTAATTACATTTTCGGATCTCGGGTAAAGATGGTAGAAAGTAATTACACGTTTATGGATGCTTTTAAGCTTGTGATTTATTATTAATGGTCGTGATGTCTATCCGTTCATTGAAGACTATCAGGTTCTTTCTGTCAGTTTATGTACGCTTAAAAATACTTATAAATAGAAGATAAATTCATATTTGCAATGAAAACTCGCATGAATCGTAAATATTGACCTATATTCGGATATAAATTAATATTTTGTGCTTATTTTCTAACCTATCGTCCTAAAATAAATCAATAATTTGTAAATATGTGGTTAGACATGAAAAAGGCTTATGCCATTAGAAATAATAAAATAAAAATTAATTTTAGCAAATATGTTTTACGTGATCCTCACTGCGGCTACAAAATTCTCAGCAGTTTATGAGCTGCTGTTGACTGGCTCAGAGAAGAGCCAATCATCAGGCTCTTCTGATTGAGTCAATCGATGATGAGTCGTTTCCGCTAGTCACTCATTCGATTTATTTATTATTTTATACGCCCTTATTCCCCATTACAAAGCCACTCCATGTACACTAAATTATATCTATCCATTTCTCTCTTAAACACTTACTCATAAATTGAACACACCTTTTGGCGCGATTTCCCACCCTTTCTCCGAGTACTCACCCACACCACCGCAGTTCACTTTCACTCACAACCTCATTCATTCACACCTTTTTCTACACCATAAACAAATCTTAACCAGTCGTTCCTCACTCTATCCAATTTCACACACCGAACATCCCTTTCACATTGTCCATTTGCACTGCTCTTTCCCGCATCCTTTACTTATTCTTCCTTCCAATAACAATAATATAATAATAATTATCAAAATAAATTGATGAAAAAATCCTTCAGATTGGAATTTGTTGTACCTTAGCAACCTCTAAGATGTGAATCTTTGCCGTAGTAGCGCCTCTCTGTATCCTTACCCGTGTCATATTGAAGTTATTGTAATTGGTAGGTATCAGCTGCCCATTGACATTGAAATTATTATTATCTTGGACTATCTCACTATTAATTAAGTAGAAAAGAAAAGGATTTTACTCGAACCAACGAGGGCATTCCAGCCGGGAAGTTTTTGAAAGGGACTCGTAAGGAAAGTGACAAAATTAGGGCAGGGGAAAATACATGGAAGTTACATAAGGCGTAGCAGCTGGGGTACTCGCAACTCTCCTCTGCTTTCCCGTAATCTGCAAAGATGCACTCTTTCGTTGCGGCTTAAACGGGTGTAATGCAGGATGGAACGGAGTCAAAGGAAGCCTGGAGAGAGGGGGGCGTACATCAACGCTATTAAAATCCCTTGTCCTCACAAACGTTATTAATAATAATGATAATAATGATAATACACTTAAAGGGGATCCTCCCCGTTTGGAAACGGGGGCAAATTCAGAAGATTTGTGCCCCTTTCCCACAGTTCGTGGTAACCAGTTACGCTCACACATTTTCCTAACCTTACCACTTCCTTCAGGTCATCTTCGAAACCCCTTAAGGAAGATGCAACTCATTATTTTCCCCTTCATTATACCAAAATAAATGTCAATAAAAATATAATAAATGAAGTTCAATTAAAAAATAAATAACTCCATTATATTTCCCCTCATATAAATCACTCCCCCCCCTCACTCCCTACCCCCAAACACCAGTGTGTTTTAGAAATGGCCCCCAAAATTCCAACCTCGAATGTGGGGGTCCAAATAAATGGCCCACAAATACCACCACCTCCCTTCAAGCTGTCCCCGGTAATGCCATCCTCAAAATGGGCCTCTATTAATAATAGCATGTGGCACCATAATCGTGCCTAGTGGCACTTTAAAAAATCATCATACTTTGCTACCATACATATACACCCCCAGGATGAGTGAGATTCAAGGTCGCTGTCACATCCCCAAACATTCTAACACCCACCCTTTCCCTCCGCGTTCGCCGCCCACTCACGTCACTTGTTGCTGCAAACATTAATATTTCCAATTAAAGGTCGTGACGGCGCTGGCAATGATTGACGGACGCTCGCAGCTTTAAGTTGATGGGAAAAGCAGATAAAATTTGTTTCTCTCCCTCTAGCTTTTCCTCTTTCTTCTTCCTTTTCTTCATCATCTTCTTCTTTGTTTCTTCTTTTTCATTTGTCTTGCTTTTATTCTTTTTCTTCTTCTCCTTTTCCTCCTTCTTTTCCTTTTTCTTCTTCGCAGCTTCAAAGTTGATGGGGGAAGCAGATAAAATTTGTCTCTCTCCCTCCAGCTTTTCATCTTTCTTCTTCTTTTTCTTCATCATTTTCTTATTCGTTTCTTTTACTTTTTTGCCTTTCCTTTTTCTTTTCTTTTTTCTTCTTCTTCTTCTCAGTATTATTATTCTAGTCTTGGACTATACTACCATTACATTCTAATCTAAATTCGATTATAATCCCATCTAAGATTCTGAACGATGATTCACCTCCTCATAAGTCCTGATTCAGCGGGTGTTTGTTTATCTATTGTTGTTTTTAATTCATTCACCATTATTAGCCTGCTTCAGCCCCCCATCCCTCGCGCACTGCTGGGGAAAGGGTTCCCCAGGGTGATTCCACTGCTCACGGTCCTGGCCACGAGTCTGCCACGTTACTCCAGTCATTAGCCGAAATTCACGCCCCACCATCACCTTCTGTGGGGTTGTCTTCTGGGTCTCCTTACGCATAATAGTGCAAAATTTATGATTTTTTCGTCCATCATGCGTCGTTTCTTCTAGCAATATTTCCTGTTCATTTCCACTTCAGAGCTGTTATTTTTTTTGTTATATCTCTCGCCCGTATTTATGTTTATATATATTTATTTATTTCATGGTCTTTGCGGATTATTCCTAGTATGTTCTATGTTTATTTAAGTTGTCTTTAGTTCCTGCGTTTCGGGCTTTTTTTCTGTTTTTGTGTTCAGTGTCCAAGGATCGCTTCCTTATGTTGGATCTGAATAGATAGATTGATTAAATTGCAATTTAAACATACATTATTACTACCCAAATAGTTTTTTGTTCATGAGTTCCATTTGTCTAAACTTTTCACTCTACAAGATCCCGTCAGGGGTTCTACTTGCGTTATTGAGGAACGTTAAAGAGAGTTGCGCGCCGTCTGCTTCCATATTCCTACTTAGTCGCTTATTTTTAGATACTTGGCTTATATACTTTCCATACATTTCACTTCATCTTATTTTACCTGATTCTTTATTAACTTCATAAAGCTTTCTACTAGGTCAACCTCTCTAACCTTCATCAATTTCATAAGCAACATTTCCGAAGTTTTTGTGGAGCTTTTGTTAATTCCTCTTTATATTTTCTATAAATAAATAAAACCATCCTTCTCGAATTTAAAAATTCCTCTAACCTTTTAAAAAACTTTAGTTTTCTTTGCTCACCATTCTATTTTTTCTTTTCTGACAGTCATTCAGTTCGCGTTTTTTTTCACCACTATGGTCATTGCATTTCGCTAAACACAACACACATTTTCTTACTTTTCACTGGGTCGAGTAAATTTACGCCCTAAACAAGTTTCATTCATTAAGTATGGCAAGTTTAGCCAAGAACAATTAATTGGTCGAGATAAAAATCTGTCAGTGAGTTCAGATAATAATGGCTCCCCTTAACCGCCTTCTTTCAGTCATGAAATTAGAGGAGAATTTTAATTGATACTCCTGAATCTTCTTTCTGCGTTGATAGGGCCATTATACTGTCATTAAGATGATGGCGCTCTCATAAGTGTGTGTGGGTATAGGGCATAGTGCCACTGTCAGAATGATTGTTTACTGTAGAAATTCCAGTAATATATATATATATATATATATATATATATATATATATATATATATATATATATATATATATATATATATATATATATATATATATATATATATATATATATATATATATATATATATATATATATATATATATATATATATATATATATATATATATATATATATATATATATATATATATATATATATATATATATTATGGAGATATGCTTAGACAAAAATCGCGTGATGCAAATTAGAACAGGGGAAAAAAATGTTATCCGAAGTGAGTCTAAAATTTCATCTTTCTCCTTACTTATAAATATGGTGATATGTTATGTCTCCGTATCTTTTTTTCTATTTAACTTCCCTTTTTGTGCACGTGTTCGTGTTGTCATTTTGCCACCTAATAATTGTTTGGCCTTGTTTTTGTTTTTTTTTGTTTGGCGATTTGTTCTTTACTTGATTCCTTTCACCAAAGTTGCATTGATACTTTATTTATTAACCTTGTTGCTTGAGGTCAGTAATTTCGACTGTTTCCATCATAACACCATCGCGTCTTATTTTCTGCTTTTTGAGAATCCGTTTTAATTCTCCTGTCATAAGACTGTTGCCATCATTGAAGTGCAATGGCACATTTGCCATCCCATCAATTATTCAACTTTTTTATTAAATGACGAAACTATTTATTGTTTTATCGTCATCTTCATTTATTTAGTTAATCTCTCTTTATATATAATATTCCAAGATTGTATCTCTGTTTGCAAAAACGGGATCACTTGTGGGAATGGACATGCATTCATATCCTGCATCTTTTTCAGGTGGAGTTACAGAATTACGAACCAACAAAGACCCTAGTTTCCACTAAAGGTTAGCTCAAAAAAGGTTAAGGAAGAAGATCAGAGGCGAAGGACAGGTAAAAGAGAGGATATGGATAGAGAAATAATTTCATAACTCTTATTTCTAGAAGATAATAATTTAAAGTAATATTCATCGATTCTCTTCTTAAACATATTTTAAGGCGAACCCTTCCATGTATTTGTTACTTTACTGCCTTGAAAGACTTTAATAAGTTGGCTGCAAGACACCATTTTTGTAGTAAAAATAAATGGAGAAGCTTCAGTTTTTCTTTGCACGATCTACCTATTTTTAAGTTTAATAATTAATTTTGTCGCTTGACACGTTCTAATATCATAATGTCTCAAGTGATCTAAGGCATAAGGAGAGAATATCTGTCAATTTAAACGCCAAATGTGTAGCTATCTATCTAAACCATATACTCTTTGTGAAGTGCTACAGTGCATTGTTTCCTAAGTTTTAGATCACTAGAGATTAATAGCCCTAAATCCTTTTCCATGTTGACCAGTAATATTATAATGCCTTCTGAGATTAACATGGCATCTGGCTGCCATTGTTCTTAATGAATTAGACAGCAGTGGTAGCTTTATTTATTTTGTGCTGTAGCAGCTGATAGTAATTAAGGTTACCTATGGATTCCTCCCTCTCTCCAGTCTTGGCTAACATCTTTATGGAACTATTCGAAAAGGAATTTCTCCCGGATTCATTTGTTTCCGGTGCATAATAGCGCTCTGGTGAAACATCATGTAAAAAGTTCCTATGCTCGAGTTAAAAGAATGTAAACCCCTTATATAGAGGTATTAAAAATGTCTAAATGATACAAATAGCAGAAGTTTTTTTTACATTCTAAAAGAAAATTTCTTTGGGGATAACAAGACTTCTCATAATTTAGACAATTTAACTTTTAACATTATTAACAAATCACAAGTATTAAGATAGTTCTAAATCGGGCAAGAAAAAATACTTGCCTGCACGACCTCTTTGTAGTTTCTGTGAGGGCACCATTTTGAACGACTATTAGTAAAGTAACTGACTCTGAATAGGATAAGTCGTTGCTTATCGAAATTTTTAGTTGAATTTTATATTTTCCTGGTAAATTTTGTCATACAATTTCAATTTTCAGTGGTTAATACTGATTTATAATTATATATATATATATATATATATATATATATATATATATATATATATATATATATATATATATATATATATATATATATATATATATATATATATATATATATATATATATATATATATATATATATATATCCATACTTACTAGTGTAAGTAATAGTGTGAATCCCCGGTAACCTTTTAACGGTACCTCCTCGGTATTGATTGTAAAACCTCTTGAGGACCGAGATTCCTTTTAACTCTTTGTAACTCATCTCACCACATTTTAAGGTCAAAGGTCACAATATTTCTTCCCTGACGATTCACATTCCTCGAAGCTTACTTTTCCATCGGTCAGCAACCTCCCACACTTGTTTCCTTTATAACTTCACTGAACTCGAAGAAATCTTCTTAATTCACTCCGCGCGTTGTCACTAACTTTAATATACGGTGAAAATCATAGTTATTAATCACCATAATTACAATGTTTTCTCAGTGCCTAAATTGAAGCGATATATTTAGAGCAACAATAGCAAATTAATTCTCATCAGTAATTTTCGTTAAAGTGACCAATTCCCTCATATTACCATATCTTTTAGCATATTATATTAATATCGTTTTGTTAATCATTTAGTTTGTTTGTTAAATGAGCAAAAATCTAATCTCTTTGTTTGAAATCCTCTAGATTATAGAATATATAATCGATGTCCCCAAAATTCACTCTGTAACTAAATTCTCTAGTTAGTTTCAGAGTTGAATCAAAGCTAAAACCAATTGTCAGCCTACGGTTTTATATCCTTTTCCACATCCTTCATATCAGAGCTTACTTTGCCATTTACGTCATGTTGTAGTGAGTTAAATAAATAGTAATCGAATGATGCAAGGTTAAGTGAATACGGAGGATGCAGAAGAATTTCGCAACCACGAGCAAAAATAATTTCTAGGGTCAACCGAGCCACGTCGAAAGTGTTCACACAAACAACATCTCGCATCGTGACGTAAATTCAATTCATTGAAGTAATTCTACTTCCGCTTCCTTGTTTTAACACATAAAAAAACCAAAACTTAGCTCTTGTGATATTCTTTTTGATCGTTATTCATTAGCACCTGTTCATCATTTTAGTGATCGAATATACATGCGTGTAGTTTTTATTCTTAAAGAATAAAGACGAAAGGACTCAGAATCGTTTTTCACTTTTCATTTAACCTAAGATTCAGTAGGAATTTCTTTTCCATATAAATTTTACCATTTTTTTCAAGTGTAGTTATTGCTCTGGAATACCCCATATATTCCGAGCGCTTTCGTCTTTATTCTTATAGAATAAGGACGAAAGCGCTTGGATGCGTTTTTCACTTTTCATATGTGTGTGTATCTGCATAACTTTGATTCACGTGCACGTTGTGCGCTTTTTTCATATATATATATATATATATATATATATATATATATATATAGTGAATAAAACCCGAAAATAAATTAGAATGAACAAGGGGACTGACCTTTAACGTGGGAGTTGAGAAATCAACTAGCTAAACATTTAAAATTAATGACGAAATTAAAGGTCAGTCCCCTTGTTCATTCTGATTTATTTTCGGGTTTTATTCACAATATAACCAACCAACACTTCAATAGATTAACTAGCCAACCGACCAACCGAATAAATTTCGTCAGTAATTTTAAATGTTTACTTAGTTGATTTCTCAACTCCCACGTTAAAGGTCAGTCCCCTTGTTCATTTTGATATATATATATATATATATATATATATATATATATATATATATATATATATATATATATATATAGGGGGTATTCCCGAGCAATAACTACACTTGAAGAAAATGTTAAAATTGATAAAGAAAAGAAATTCCTACTAAAACTTAGAAGGGTTTAATTTGAAGAATATCTTTTTTTCCTTCTTCATTTTCTTCTGGCATAATAAATCACAGTTATGAGTTTAGAACGAGGTTATTACTGAGTAGAATAACACTGAAGTAAAATTTGGTCTAAGTTAATCTAAGAGAGCAAGATGAAAGCAGGAATAAATAATGTACAAAAATGAATTGTCTCGATAATTACAATAATACGTAAATAGGTAATTATGTTAGTACAACTGCTAATAATGTCTGAATTAATGGCTGACAAATTTAATTTTAAATCCGATCACTGGAGAGGAGGCTCGCTCTTCTCTTACCATTGGGGCTAAACTATTATGCATCTTTGGGCGTATTTGATATGTTCATGCAATTACATTGGCCCGTAAGGTCATGTGTCCGTATTTTCATGGCAAAGTTTTATCGCGAAGTTAATATCGTTTAATAAAGCAAGGACATGACATAGGGTCTCCTGGATTCCTATGGAACGCTTAACTGATTAGAAGACGTGTAATTCTGAATTTTAAAGGAGACCGAATTTTCCGCTAGGGTGTTATACAAAGGATACGACTCTTGCTACCGATTTGTGAGATATCTGTATGGTTTTACGAATATCTGATACCAGAGAGAACTTGTTTCAAGCACCCTAAATCTGTAAAGGATTTGAAATAATAAAATTTTATTCCATTGGTGCCATGAGAGATAATGTTTATGAAATAATTACTTTATTAAATGACTGGTTTACTGAGTCTTGTACAGTTAACAAAGTTGTGATACCTAGTCTTTTGTAATGCATTGGGTTGATAACTGACTTAATTGCAATTATCAGGAAAGTTGTTACTATTTACAACATAGGGACACAATTATATGCTAGGTATAAGGGTAAATGAGAATAATTACATTCCATGATGTCATGATGGATTATATGATGATAAAAAGGCTATTTATATGGAGTAGACAATAAATCTTTGCAATAAATAAGTTACTGATACTTCAGTTTAAATGTATCACGTTAAGAAGAACTGAGAAGGAAAAAGGAAAGGGGCGTAGAATGGATGATTGCAAAGGGTTATAGTGAATGCTTCAAATTCGTATGGGTCTCAGTTCTGGGGATCCTAACAATTCAATTTTGCGAGCGCTTCTCTTTCAGTTGGGAGAACGATATGGCTGTTGAATTTCAATAGAAATTGACTTGTTAGCGATAATTTAGATTTAAGAATTAAAAATAAGAAGAGATGATTATAGAGTAAAGTTGTTAAATAGTGCCGTAAGTAGTGCTACAAGGCAAATAAAACTTATATCATCAAAAAAGGAAGCATGATTTCACTTTTTGTGGAAAAATCATGAAAAGATCGGAGCTAAAAAACGATAAAGAGGAGTAAATTTGGTGTTAAAATTTGTCAACGGTTAAATTTTTACAGTATCTGTGTTAAATTAAGAAGTAAATCGCAAATAAGAAGTCAGCTATTATGGTCAACTTGTCCAACGAAGTTATTTCGGCTACTTCTACATCAACAGCGGCTGGATTATATTGTTGAAAATTCGATCTTTTATTAATTCTCCATTCTCCGTATGAATCATTCCTTTTACATCTTGCAAATTGGTGGCAACGTCAAAATTTTAAATCACCATCGCGTTTATTTACATTCTCAAATTTATACACCCATTGTGGGCAAACTTTTTGTATCCGCGTTGACTACGGATTTTGTCTTCCATACTGGATGGTTTAGCTAAATGCGGTATTCTACATATGATTAAAACTCCACTTTATATATGTCGAGCTTTGAGGGTTTAGATGGGATCCGGAGATGTGTTGTTCGTATGTTAAGAACTGAATAAAAAGTGGTTAATTTTTGCTTGATTATTTCTATGAAATAACGGGGGGGAAAAAATGCCCAATTACTTATGGAATGACCGAATATTATGAAAACGTATCTTGGAAACAAACCACAACAAGGAGACCTAAAACTTATGGGATGGCCTCTTCACTATCCAAATCTATTTACCAGAGGACATGTACAGGTAGGGAGGTAGCGCCCTTCGTCTTTCGAGGCGTGGACGTGATCACTCAACCGGATAATGAAATGCACGTTAAGATCAAAATGACATTCACGCCTGAACCTGATGGCATTAGGGTCGGGCATCGATAGCGGAGGTATCCGGGTCGTATTTTGTTCTTTTGATGCCAACAAGAAATTTTGGAACCATTCGTGAACCTAAAAAAGTGGAACTAGCTCCACGTCATGGGTATGTAGATATGAGTACCCCATGAGGGATTCAAAACTCCCTCAACAATATTTCTGGATGAGGAAAAGAGAGAGTGGGTATATTGTAGTGTGAAGACGGGAAGGAAATGATAGCCGTGTTGAGATTGGTTCTGTTCATAATTATAATAAAGAGTCTGGATCTCTTCTCCCTGGGGGCAAGTATCAGCATATCCGACCAATGGGCTACCACCTCATCACCCTGCTAAAGTATTGCATCTCTTCTCGTTGTGTGCGAACCCCGCCCGAACGTCAGAAATCCAATGCCGTATACAGTAGATTAGAGAGTGCGACTAGAACAGGCTCAGGATTCTATAGATACAAGAGGGAAAGTCCCAGCAATGACCTGCGGCGTTTTGTGATGAGATGATAAATGGTTATTGCATTGATGGTTTCCCATCGTTCAAATCACTTACAATTGCCTTTGAATGGCTAAATGAGGCTTCTGCCACTAGATTGGGCCATATGTCCCATATTCATATGGGTCATTTCAAGGCTTTAAATGGGTACAATTAAATTTTACTCCTCTTGGGAAAAAAGTGACACCTAGACTTAGCGCTTTGCCACAGGTCAAAATTAGTTCTGAGAAACTCCAAAGAAGAGCGACTTCACGTGCCTGCAAGAGGATTCCAGCTGATTACTCTGAGTAATATTGCCCTAAAGAGGATTACTTCTGTTTAAAAGGAGAAGAGAAATAAATACTAAATGTCAAATATAGATTATCCCAGTATAAACAAATCATGGTAAATGTCACGTTTAAATCTTTAGGTATAAAACAAACCGTTTGTAATCTTGGCAAAGGATATGAAAGAAACTTAGTCGAGTCAGTCATCATTAAATTCTCGCAAGAAATCAATTTCAATCTAAGCGAAAGTTTATTTAAACTAGACAAAACATAATTGATATAATTTGTTCATAGTATAAATTTATTTTAGCCGATGAGTTTCTTATAAAAACAGAACAATTATACTATTTTTCCCCGCTTTGTGTGTTTATACGTGCTCGTCTGTTCATTTGAGTTGCCATATTCTTCACATCTCATTCGTATATTTCTTTCTTTGTCTTTTTAGTCTTCCTTTGCCCTTGAAGATTTATGTAAACACGAAAGCACTTGGACTTCTCTTGTATGGGGCTATTTTCCTTTAGCACATTTAAGCATATATATATATATATATATATATATATATATATGAAAAATCAAGTGTTTCGTTGTCATAATATGTTGCTTTTCCTTTTGCTCAAGTTGGCTCTGTTATTTTCCTCAAATGACCTCAAGTTACTGCTCGAGTGTAAACCATAAGGAAGTTGGCCCTTGAGGAGAGAAACTCAATCCCTCTCTGACGAAGCCTTTCAATTTGGCTTCAGTTTAAATGATTTAAAATGAGGATGTGGCTCCTAGTATCCGCTAACCCCCCCTGTTCCCCTTCCCCTTATGCTCCTACCAGGGGAATTAGTATCTCACACGTAATGCTTAGTGAATTGGGTCATTAGGATCATAGTGTCTGTGTAGTTGGAATGAAATGGTAAATGTATATTGTCAAGGTAAATGTAGGGAATTGTATTGGATTGTCTTTTCACACACGCTCTGGATAATTTAAACACCCGTTACTTTCTGCTCTCTTAATTAAATATAAACATTAATTGCAATAAATATATAGAGAATTCTAAAGAAAACCTTTGTCTGATAAATAAATAAATTTTAAGAAAGTCAAATATAATTATTAATCTTCAGTGTTAGAAAGAGAGTCAAAGTCTGTTCAATATTCAAAATCGATATTTGCAAATTTTCTGGCAATTTCCTGATGCCATCTGCAAAGAATGTCCAGGGTTTAGTTGAAATCCATCAAGCGATGAGGAAAGCGCCAATTTCTTCAAGAGATCAAAGGATTGTAACTAATGCGAACCCAAGATCTAAGTGTGGTGTAAAAGATAGGCGTTATATATATATATATATATATATATATATATATATATATATATATATATATATATATATATATATATATATATATATATATATATATGTGATTGCATAAACCACATTGAAAGAGAAAACGGAATAGTTTTTCCTACTCCAATATTTATTACTGTAGGAAAAACTATTCTATTTTCTCTTTCAATATGGTTTATTGCAATCATTTTCATCATTCTCTCGCGTTACTTTAAGATATATATATATATATATATATATATATATATATATATATATATATATATATATATATATAGTTTAATGGCAGAATTTTTTCCACCAATCTTATGCTACATAAGAATGCAATTTATTTATGAGAGGGCATAATGATTGACCGAACGACGGGTATATAAAGCGTATGGCAGCCATTGAGAAGGGGACCGGAATGGGGACACGTTATGCTTCCTTAACTTCGCACATGACCTCGCTTTATTACATTACAGGACCATATTAGGTATTTCCTGATATCTTCAGCTGCAAAAGGACAAGACTGGAGTAAGGATCGCAGGGAAGGGAAAGGAGAACAAAGGGAGAGCAGGAAAATATGGGACGATTTTCAAAGCCAATTTCGGGCCGAGAGAATATTTATTTAACCTTGTTAAATTAAAATGAGTCCACAGTCATATTGTAATTTGGAATTTGTTTAATCTTTATTGACTCAATTATGAGTCTTTTGTAATAACTATCATAGTTATAGAATAGATTGGCATCATTAAAATCTATTTGGCGATTACAATTACGTGTGTGGTTGAATATACTAGAAGCTAAATTAAGTCTTCTTATACCCTCCAGATAATGACTTGCCCCTATCGTGTTTGAAAATTATTAGCCTTGTACGTTTATGTGTAACAAATAATGATTTCACCTTTGTTGATTGTTTTTATCGCCAGTTGTACGCCCTTACTTGGGCAATCCACTTTCACTGTTCCTTGGCAAGTTATTTTTGATAAATTTCGAAAAAGAAAATTATTACCTCAAATTACACCATTTCCTATGTTTGGTGTAGATACGTTGATGATGTATTCTATTGCTGGCCTGATAATAATCTTGAGAAATTTGATAGTTTCTTTCAAAATCTCAACTACTTGCATCTCATTATTAAAATTAAGGTCAAGTGGGAATCAAACAATTCGCTGCCGTACCTCGACACAAAACATGAGAATCAACGGCTCGATAATACATACTGTAGACCGCAAACCTGCAAATTCTAATTTTTATATATATTTGATCTCATTTTATGATAAATCAGTTAAAACATCCGTCTCTTTATTGCAAATCCTAAGAGCCTATCTTATGTGTAGGCCGTACCTCGAACAAGACGAACTTAATTTCATTAGTTGTACGATTGTTGATTTAATTTACTACATATTGCTTATTAAAACATATCACTTCAGATGGAGATGGATTTATTATTGCTCTATTAACACTAATAACGCTTTCATCGAAACTTTTATAACATTGCTTTTTGCTCCATAACTTTCCAAACTAAAGACTTCGCCACAAATGCCAATATTAAGAGACGCTTTAAATATAAACAAACTATAAAAAGTAGTTTAAAAAAAACCCATTGTAATCAACAGTCTGGAGTGTACCTTATTCCATGCAACATTTGCAATAAATTATATGTAGGGCAAACAGGAATTTTAATAAATGCATACATGAACATTGGGAGATAAAAGAAGAGGCAGTTTAACTTTTAGTCTGTTCAACCACGCAAGTAAATAAAATCACCAAATAGTTTTTAATAATGCCAAACTAGCCCATGAGTCTGATAATTATTACAAAAGCCGCATAATTGAATCAATTTAGCTGAAAGAAATTCTGAATTACATTATGTATCAGGACTCATTTAAATTTAATAAAGTTACTCAAATTTCTCTCGTCCCAAAACTTGCTTAGAAAATGGTCACAAATTTACCTGTTCCTTCATCTATGCATTCCTTTGTTTCCACTTCCCTTCTCTCTGATCTTTCTCTTATCCCCTCCAATATATGAAGATTTGTGTGTCCAGTCTTCTCAATGTACAGCTCAAGATCGTATTAGATACAAAAAAGAATCTTGAAATGTAATAAAGTGATTCTACTAAGGTGTGTTTTTTATATGTTGAAATAGATAGATGGATAGATAGATAGATAGTGTGTGTGTTTGAGGTAAATCGCTACAAAGTTGAAAGTCTGCCTGAGTGCTAATAGCCGCACCAATGTAGGTTATTGTATCTTAGATACGCTCACTAAGCGTTAGCTCTCTTGTGAGTAACAGCATACGCGGTTCCTGCTGAGAATGCCAACTGAAATCGAAAAACAATAGGAAATACTCGCGACCCATTTTGACGAGATAAGTGTGAAGTAGATTCTGAATTTATTTAAATACCCGATGAACCTCGTTTACAAAGAGCAACGGCAGTATGATGACGCGGGGAATGAGGTCAAGGTGCCTACGGTCACATAAAGAAAATTCCCCGGTTCTTTGAGGGCTCTAGGTGTGGTCAACAGCGAAGGCACCACACTATGGTTCCTTAACTTCTCACAGAACCTCAAATTCAATATAGACGTTAACAGTGAGGTGCTGGGGACCTGTCAGGCCTTGGATAGAGAAAGTGTTACGGGAAGGCTTTACATATACTTGCAGGACCATGTTCGCACACAGAAGGCGAGGAAGACACAAGCGTGGTTGTTCAAAAACGTCCCACCCCTCAGGTCCCAAGACTTGTGGCCGCCCAGCTCCCCCAACTGCAACTCCTTATATTATTTCGTGTAGGGAAATGTTGAGAAGGATGTCAGCAAGGCTGTTCACAACAATTTAAGATCGATGATGTTCAGTATTGTGGAGATAATGTCATCCAAAGAAAAGGACTCCCTAACCAAGGGCTGCAACCATTTCAGGTCCCGCCTGTAAAGGTTGTGAAGGCAGATGCTGACGACCATTGCGAAAGATTTCACAACTACTTTGATATCGTTCTATTTGTGTGTAAATTCGCATGAGAAAATAGCGCTTCGTTTGATACACAACTTGTTTTCTTTTCGCATAAACAGTTTGTATTGATTTACCTGAAACCATATATATATATATATATATATATATATATATATATATATATATATATATATATATATATATATATATATATATATATATATATATATATATTTAGATAAGAGGCCATGTTGTATAAATGCACTGTTGAAGTCAACAGCAGTGGCAAAGTTATTGATTTTAACTGGTATTCTCTTTATTTTTGTAAGAAAATAAAGAAAATACAAGCTAAAATCAATAACGCTGCCACTGCCATGGACTTCAACAGTGCATACATATATATATATATATATATATATGTACGGTAAGCAAAATATCAGACCTTTATCTGCTAGAATCAATTTATATTCAAACTTCAACCCAGTCTAAATAATAACTCGTTATCTGTTTCATTAAATATAGTTACTCATTAACAAACATGTTAATATGTTAAATTTTACAATGTTTTGCAAAAATGAAATCCACTGCCAATTATTTTCCTATTTTATATAAATTCCCTCGTTGGTTTTCCTCTCCGTATTTCCATTGCATTAAATTCGTCTCCAATTTAATATTCATGTTTCACGATTTTTTGCTTTTTTTTCACATGTGTTAAAAACTTTTTATGTATATATTTAATTAATCTGTATTTTGTACAGGTTAATGATAGGGTTAGTGATAATCCTGAAACGTTTGAAATAAATGTTAAGAAACGTCTTCAGGTCGTCCTCTTTATAATATATATATATATATATATATATATATATATATATATATATATATATATATATATATATATATATATATATATATATATATATATATATATATATGTGTGTGTGTGTGTGTGTTGTGTGTGTGTAACATGTAGAGAAAAAGAAAGATTGATTGGAGTTAATAATTTCGTTGTCTTATTATTGAACTCACAATGAGTTTGTGAGTTTGAAAAGGTTAAGACAACGAATGAACTAACTCCAATCATTCTTACTTTTTCTCTACGTGTTACACACACACACACATATATATATATATATATATATATATATATATATATATATATATATATATATATATATATATATATATACAGACTTTTAATTGATTTGTTCCTTGGGAATCTGATATGTAGTAGGAATATGAAGACCCAGGTGATTACACTAATCATTTATTGGCCAGACGTTTCGGACATTCACTAGGACCATCTTCAGCGACTGTGTGGACTAATGAGAAGGGGAAGGAATATTAACGATAACAGTTAAAAGAATGCATTAAATAATGGCTAAAAAAGCGGATGAAGACAAGTTAAAATAATAAAATTGACAATTATTTAGATTAAAGTAAAAACACAAACAAAAATATATAGAATTAATTAATGCAATCCAGTGTAATTTTGAAAAATAAGACAAAGAAGTGAAGTTATAACATAAACTGACTTGAATATCAAATATTGAAGGTAACTGGAGTAAATAATAAAATAACCTATTATATTAAATTATAAACATAAAAACAAAAAAAAACGAAAACAAATTAGAAAGAATTAAACAGAGGGACTAACCTTTATCGTAGGAGTTGTGAAACTAACTAACTAAACATATAAAAACTACTGACCAGATTTGTTCGGTTCGGTTCGGCTGGTTAATCTATTGAAGTGTTGGTTGGTTATATAGTGAATAGTTTAGTTGAGTAGGAGAAATTATAATTTATATATTTTTATTTATGTTTTCACTTTAATCTGAATAATTGTCAATTTTATTATTTTAACTTGTCTTCGTCCGCTTTTTTAGCCATTATTTAATGCATTCTTTTAACTGTTATCTTTAATATTCCTTCCCCTTCTCATTAGTCCACACAGTCGCTGAAGATGGTCCTAGTGAATGTCCGAAACGTCCGGCTAATAAATGATTAGCGTAATAACCTGGGTCTTCATATTCCTACTATACATATATATATATATATATATATATATATATATATATATATATATATATATATATATATATATATATATAATTCACGGGGAAAGACTGTATAGAGTGGTGTATAAAGGTAGATAGGCGGCAAATCCGACTTGTTTTTTCCGAAAGCAATTAACTTTATGTCTACTACGTTAATGAATGTTATAGTTCAGGGTTATTTATCTAGTTTATAACATTCAAGATCTCACGATCACGGCTATATAAGATTTAAACCTAAAGATCACAACTCTATAAGATTGTAGATCAGTAATTATAAGATCACATTTGAAGTGTTTACGATCCTGATTCCAGGATCGTAACATCTAAATGGGGCGAATTCCAGGTGTTGTGCAAGGACGAGCGAGTTAAGTCTCCTCTCTCCGCTCAGGAGAGTTGCGTACCTCTTTCGCTCCTAGTACCTTATTGTGATTCCTCTTTGGGCTACATATATTTCAAAACATTTTTACTTCTCGTAACTTCGCCACTATTTCTAACCTATTAAAAAAATTAGTGGAGATACATTCGATGTTTTTCTCTTTTTAGTTATAATAATAATAATACTAATAGTAATATTCATAATTATAATCATAAAGATAAAAATAATAATAATAATAATAATAATAATAATAATAATAATAATAATAATGAGACGAAAAGAGTATGTTTTCGTTCAAGAAAATTAACCTTCCACCAGTCACCAATATTCCTACTCACCCACTCTTTTCAAACCTCTAATCCATTCCTCCTAGTCCCAAGGGACCCAGCTCCCAGAATCCTACACTTCCTTTCACAGCTGTTAACCCCAAATGATATGACGATAAGGATCTTTGAGAGGATCGAGAGAGCCGTGTTATGGCACCTTTCGCATATCTGACAAAAGTTGTCTAAATTGCCATAGTTTGAAACACTTAAGATTGTGGTACTTATCCCCACCCCCCTTTAAAGATAGTGCCTGGGATTTGAGAGGTGGACCTTGTGTCCCTATTAATCACTCATATCAAGAAACCATAGATTCAACAAGCTACGACTGGCAGAGGGGGGAGGTCGCCCCCTGTTTCGGTCATTTTTTATTTTAGTTTTATTAGTGATTGAGAAGCGGCTTAAATGATTATGAGGCGAGTCTACCTTCTATCACTAGGAGGAGGTTTCAATCTAGGCTTTGCTTCTTTCTTATTTATTTGCTCCAAAAGTTTCCCATGGATGTTACATCTGATTACGATCCAACGCTCGAGGTCGTGATCTTACTTCTGCCATTGAGGAAATTCCCTCTTCCCATCTGCTACGAAATTGTCTTCTCTGTCGTTTCTTCTGAGAAAGTGTCCGACCCATTTTTACTTCAGAACTTATATTCTATACCTTTAATATGTGTTTGTGTTCTTATTCAAACATTACTTTCATATATATATATATATATATATATATATATATATATATATATATATATATATATATATATATATATATATATATATATATATATATATATATATAGAGAGAGAGAGAGAGAGAGAGAGAGAGAGAGAGAGAGAGAGAGAGAGAGAGAGAAAGAGAGATTACAAAAGAGAGAGAAATTTGACGTCAAGGAGGGCAAAGGACGACACAATAAAGGCAATCCATATGAGATGACCAAAGCTTTGAAATGTTTCTGTTACTGTGCCTGGTAGCTTAATAGTAGAGTATCTGACCGGCAATCACGACACCAGGGTTCGACTATTGGCCGGGATAATTCTTTTTTTCCCTCGCGACTTTTCTGTCCTCTCAGTAGATCATTTGCTCACATTGATCAATGTACCTTCCAATATACTTTTATCTTGCCTTAAAATAAACAACTACTGTTACCTGTCTAATTGCTTATTCAAATGAGCTTTCTCTTTCTCCTGTACTATATAGTTATATTTTATGCAATACAAGGTTTCTGCATCTTTCTTCCTGTCTTCAAAAAGGTTTTTGAAAAGCAGAAATTGAATATAGCAAAAGCTCTGTGGTGGTTGTCACCACCCAAAGAATTCTATTGACTCTTACTTTGTATATATATATATATATATATATATATATATATATATATATATATATATATATATATATGTATATATATATATATATATATATATATATATATATATATATATATATATATATATATATATATATATATATATATTGGTTATACCACGTAGGGAAAAGAAAGATTGATTGGAGTTAGTACTTTCGTTATCTTAACATTTTCAAATTCACAATGGTTTATGAAATAAAGAGACACCGTATTTATACAAAGCAATGTTTTCTCTATAAGGTCAGATTTTTTTAGGACCTCTGATAAGTCTGATTTGAGGAAGGAAGATAGGACTGGATGTAAACAAAACAAACTGGGGCTAATAATAGAGTTACAAGGAAAGAAAGTACCCTAGGATACCTTACGGTCCATTCAAAGAGGGTACCTTTGGACTAGCAATTGAGTAGACACATGGCTGCTCACTTTTAAAGACTTTGTCTAGTCTTGACTTGAACTGGTCAACAGATTCACTGTTGACAACTTCCACTGGAAGTGCGTTCCACTTACCGCAAATACTGTTGGTGAAAAAATTTCCACACAGATTGCGGTTGTAACGCTTCAGTTCAAGTTTGAAGCCGTGATTGCGCGTTCTGTTCTAACTCAGTGTGAAAATATCACGGTAGTCAACATTGTCGAACCCTCGAAGTATTTTGAAAACTTCAATGAGCTGACCACGCAGTCTAGGGGTTTCCAGCGAAAACAGATCTAATTCCCTTAGTCTATCCTCATAACTTTTATGTCGGATAGAGGGAATCAGTTTGGTTGCCCTAGCTTGTACGCGTTCCAACCTTGCGATGTCCTTTCGAAACGAAGGACTCCAAAATTGTACGGCATACTCCAGGTGCGGCCGAACGAGGGAGTTGTACAGACAAAGTACTTTCTCCTTGTTATGGTATCCAAACTGGCGCTTTATGTAGCCTTACATCCTTTGGGCTTTCTTCTCTGCCTCGATGCACTGTTTCGAGAACTTGAGGTCGCTAGTGATAGTAACACCCAAGTCCTTCTCAGTGTCACTCGATTTAAGGGCAGTTCCCTTGAGAAAGTACTGAGATTTGGGGTTTCAGTGGCCGATATGCATTACATTGCTTTGTATAAATACGGCATGTCTCTATTTTTTAAGCCATTGTGAGTTTGAAAATGTTAAGAAAACGAAAGTACTAACTCCAATCAATCTTTCTTTTCCCTACGTGGTACAACCAAATAGTTATACTTATTCAGGTGTTACCTCCCGTGATTTTTACCCATATATATATATGCTTGAAATATGACAAAGGAAAATAATACACAGAACCAGGCAATGGCTTCGCTACTAAGATTAAAATTTAAAATCTAAAAAAAAGCAGCCCAGGTTAAATTTTTATAAATTTTATGAACTTCGCCAATTATAATAATTTTTAAAAGGAACTCTAAACTATTTACCTCTTTGCAAAAAATCACGTTGCTAAAATATAGTTATAGATAAAATAAAAAAGAAGCCTTACTTAAATTTTAATCAATTTTCTGAACTTCACCAATCGTAAATCATTTTCTTTTAAAACATTATAAATCATTGTATAATCATATTTATTTTTTCTAAACTAAATTATTTTGTCTTTTGAAACTCTAAAGAAATTCTTAGAAATTACCTTGATAAAAATTTAAAATATACTTAAGTCATAACAAACTAAGATGAAATTATTATTCAAATACTCCCAAAAATCCCGTTCTTAAATTATAGACTTAGTGAAGTGATGATAAGGCCAAGCGCTTTTGTGTTTACATCATCAGGGGCAGGAGTACAATGAAAGAGAGAAACAGTTAATAAACAGAGGAATATGACGTCATTCAAACGTACCGACGAACAAAGACAATCGTTTAGGGGGAAAAAACCCAGATGACGAACAAATGAATAGACCATCTACGGAACTACAATATACAAATAAATTCAAAAAATTAAATTTATATTGCAAACAACTATTATTCGTGATCCAATTATCTAATTTAAATAGACCCTCACTTAGATTGAAATTAATGTTATGGGAAAATTTGGTCATGGCTGATTCCATTAAATTTCTTTCAATAAAATCGGCCACAAAAATAATGGATTTCGCATTAGACAAATCTATTTGATGGTTTAAAGTAGATTGATGAACAAACAGTACATTTGAAGTTTGCCCCGTTCGACAACAGTACTTATGTTGTTTAATTCTCACATCTAGGCTTTATGTTGACTGGCCTATGTAAAACCAAGACAAAATTTGCACAGAATTTTATAAATGCAGGCCATTTTATTAGGGGGAGAATTTTTAATTACTAAGTTTTTTAACGTGGAATTATTAGAGAATACAACATTAACATTAAAATATTTTACTAATTTCGGAACATGGGACAAGTGTTTATTAAAAGGGAGCGTTAAAATATTATTTCGCTTAAATGAGTATTTAATTTTATTTCCATAAAAGGACTGCTTAGCTCTGCGCAGGGAATCATTTATAGAAGCAGTAAAATATATCCCTTTTTGATCCTAAAAAATACTCACCGAAAGATACCCAGACACATGAATAAGGGTGTGGCATGAAACATCCTTCGCTGGCGTTAAGGGATTTTCCCACATCACAGGAATTCGAGTCGACTATTTAGTGGCCGTATTCGGCTATTCAACAAATTGGTACTATAAAATGTCCCCCTTTTTTACCCACATCCCCCAAAAAGCTTTGATCTGAGTAATTAAAGTTTTTCGCTATAGAATAGGTAATTCAATAAGGAATTATAATATATTTCGATAGCGGATAGGAAGTTTAATGGTTTTCAACTCTTTTACCAATAGATATTTGAAAGATTTTGCATAAGACAGGAATTTAATGGTTATGAACAAGTTATTCTGCCAATCATAAGTGGACTAATTCGTATTCTCAATGCGCATATACAAGTTCTTCCGCCCATGGAGAAAACTTCATACGTATTTACAGGTTATTTTACAAAAAGTATAAGCGAGTTTAACGGATAATTATAAGTTCTTTAAAATAGGTTATGGAGTTTAATGGGTATTTTCATCTTATTTTCAAAATATAGGGAGCTTAAAGGACTCTAATAGATATTGACCATTCCTTTGCATAGGGTATGGAATTTAATGGGTAGTTAATTTTTTTTTTCAAACCGTAAGGAGTTTATTGGATTTCTTAAAGTTCTTTTCAAAGGATACGAATTTAATAGATATTAAATAGTTTTTTGCATCTAGGATAGGGACTGTGCAATACGTGTTTACAAATTCTGTTGCAAAGAGTATGGATTAAAATGGGTATTAGCAAGTGCTTCTGTAAAGGGTATAAAGTTAATGGGTTGTGTTGTCTACATGCTCTTTTGGAGAGTTGATAGTTTAGTGGGTATGTACAAGATGCTTTGCTGCTGTTTACTTAGTTATTCCTGTCACACTGAAATACACCATCCGAATAATTATTAATTGTTGACGTGGTAAGTGTAGTACTCTGATTCCTTCATTGTTTACCACTATAATGAAGTAAAAATTATTATTGTGGTAACAAGGATATTTTTGCTGATTTGGAGAGAACTGTATCGAAATTTGCCATCGGCACCGAACGGAGACGGGAGGAATAAAGATAAAAAGAGAGTCAATGAAAGTAAAAATAGACTGCAATTGCAACACGATGTTTCATCAATTGCTCAACCTGGGGGTGATAGGGCTTATTATATACCGCCATGAACCATTTTATATAAGGAACAAAGAAGTGTGTATAATGGTAATTAACCGTGCTCACAACTTCCCTACCCTAACTTCTCCACTTTATTTATTATTTTAAAATATTTTTTAATTGAGATGCTATTAGTCCCTTTCATTTGGAAGGGGCACACAAACCAAATGAAACTTCTATAAAGATCAGAAAGACGATCACTGGCTATAGCGATGGGGTGTATGTGTAGTAGTATTTCGTCCCGCCATGGTTCTTACTTCTTTCATGGCCAGAAGGTCCTTTGCACTCCTCCTCACGAACCTCTCCTTGCAACTCATTCATACACAATGTCATCTACTTCGTCCTAAATAAGGCATTTCTCTTCCAAACACAAATTTATATAATCTACTTCCTTTGAGGAGGCATTACATCCCTTTCTCTTACACTCTGACCAACTTGTTCTCTTCACAGGTCTACTGCCATGCATTCTTCTTACATACCCAAACCATCTCAGAACACTTTTAGTCACAACCTCATTCGCACCCTTCTTCACGGAATGGGTATTTCTCCCCTTTCATACACCAATCATAACTCTCGCGTTGCTTCCTCCATGCCATAGTATCCCCCTCCCCCATACGCCAACGTTGGAACCACCATACTCTTATACTATGCTACACCTTGGAGTCATTTCACACTCATGCATTCACTAACACTCTAAAAGAGACTTACATACCATTTAAAACCTTGTGGTCGCAATTTGATTCATCTGTACCACTATCATCACGATCACAGTTGTTGAAGGCTAAAACCATGGACACATCACACTTCAATGCTTCCTCACCCAAAAAGTAATAAAGATGAAATATTTTATTCCAAGTTAAGTATTTTTTTTCCAAATACGAATCATTTAAAAGGAAAGAAAATTTAATTTTAATTATTTTTTTTAAAAAATTGCATAAAATGACCCTCGTTAACGTTCAGAACACTCATGATCTTTCAGTTTTGTATGGCACCAGAAAAGCCCTCATAACAGATCAATTCTTGAATTGGGAGGGGGGGGGGGAGCTCTGTTAATTTTTGCATAGTCATGTTGTAATGAACACGAACCAGATAGACTCGAAAATTTGCCTCTTTCTATGGGTATGTCTATTTTATCTCTACTCTCAAATCTTTAAATGGACTTTAACTTTTAAAAGTCAGGAAGAAAATGGGTTGTATTGAATGCCTCAAATTCGTATGGGTCTCAGTTCTGGGGATCCTCATAATTCAATTTTGCGAGCGCTTCTCTTTCAGTTGGGAGAACGATATGGCTGTTGAATTTTAATAGCAATTTAGATGTTGGCGATAATTTAGATTTAAGAATTAAAAATAAGAAGAGATGATTATAGAGTAAAGTTGTTAAATAGTGCCGTAAGTAGTGCTACGAGGCAAATAAAACTTATATCATCAAAAAAAGAAGCGTGGTTTAACTTTTTGTGGAAAAATCATGTTTGGTGTTAAAATTTGTCAACGGTTAAATTTTTACAGTATCTGTGTTAAATTAAGAAGTAAATCGCAAATAAGAAGTCAGCTATTATGGTCAACTCGTTGAAGTCATTGGGTTGGCGCTTCAAGAGAAATCAGCTCTTTTCTTGTATCTGTACCTCTAACGTAGAAACAATAAGATGGTACTGTTATGAAGTAGCAATCGAGAAGAAGCGAAAAATACTGAATTAGGTCACCACGAAAAATATCTCTCTAATTTGGCAGGTCACACACAAAAATGAGAAAACCACCTTGAACTTGGAACTGGAGCTGCAGAAAGTTGCAAGATCAACAACGGAACAGCCTAACATTGAGAAGCGCAATGGTAGAATTTCTGGTGCCAAAATAACTTATTATCGGGTTTTGTTTCCATTAAAAAAATTCAAATAAAAATTATTCAATGAAATTCAAAATTGCGAGAAATGAGTTTTTTTGAATTTTAACCACGTATATTTCTATCAGTTTTATTAATCGTTTCACCTATTCGATATATATATATATATATATATATATATATATATATATATATATATATATATATATATATATATATATATAACCTTCCATGACGTGTAATTCAAATATTCACGTTAGCTTTAGACTCCTAGGATTCCATTATAGTATGTTTAAATTATCGTTAGCCAAAAATATTTAGACATTTTTGATATTAGATAAAAAGAGAGCTCGCCATTTTGAACGAACTTTAAAAACACAAAAATACTATTAGCTGAAAAAACAATTTGATATTTATAATCTTACTTCTCTGCACTATGTATTGTGCTTCACTTAGAGTATCTGAGCTACTGAATATTAATTCGAGTCTTCTTATCGACAATGGTACATAAAATTGCTATGCGAGGAGTGCGCCGTTGGAAGCCAAAATGCCGCACACGGTTTGTGGTATGAGACGTCTCAAATGGATTGGAAAAAGAGATGCACGAAGTCCGTGGGCATTTATACCCTTTGACGGACATCAGGGTAGGTATTTCAAAATCCTTATTTCCCCCGTATAACCACCAACATACTACATACCATCGAGTGCCTCCTGTGTATGCCAAAAATTGAAAACTCAAAAAGTGATGATTCTTTCATCACTCCTGACCATTACAAGGTGGTAATGATAGTTCTATCCGAAGAAGTATTAGAGCCAGGCCGTAAGTTTGAAACTTTTTTTCAAATATTCCATAATACCGTAGAATTATTAAAAACGACTTCAATAAAGCCTCTCCCACCATTAATCTTTTGAAACGTATTTGTAGTGAAAATGCTAACAGAGTAGAAAGGTGTAGGAGACAAATTCCAGACTTGATTAACTATTTAGAGTACCTATAAAAAAAAGAGTTGCATTTGTAATTATAAAGATTCAAACAGATTTAGTATCTATCCTTGCCCTTCGCTCCGAAGTTAGCCATTAATGCAAAAACTATTGGGTTTGTTCCTTGAACTTGAAATGGTGTCTATTTGTTGCTACCCTTAAAATATTAGTTATTTAAAATATTTCACTGCTAATTTCAGCATTGGCGCATTTCAAAAATCGGCAGATTTGCTAAGACTAAAAATAAATAAGGAAACTAGGCAATTTGAAGACAATCCTTTTCTAAAGCGTAAAGCGAATAATTCTGCCTCCGTGGCCATTATTCAGCGACGGTATCTGATAAGCTATCGATACCTTTCTATATGGTACTTATAAGTACTTATATATAAGGTCCATTCTTACACATGTTCTATCGATACTATTGACTAAATGGGAGGGAATAAAACTCAAGGCAATTTCTATAAAAAGCATTTTATATAGGTCAGAAATAGAATATTCCTATGTACACCATACATGATAGATTTCTCACTATATATGTACAATAAATTATTTGAAAATTTTATGGGTGCTCTTTAAATAATAATGTAATAACTGAACTTTGCAATGTACATGATTAGAAAATGGTATTAAATAACATAATACGAGTTGGCTATTTTTTTAATAGCAAATGAACGAGAGAAAATTATTTAATGAATAGATTGAGGAAATATATCACCATATATTTCAACCTTAAATAGCTGAATGGTATTAATGGAAACCTTAATTTACATAATACTCGATTACTTAAATTTTTGCTGCAATTTTCTGTACAAATTTATTTATTAATAAAAAATTGCAAAGTATCTTTGGCTTAAATATATTTTAATAATAATAATAATAATAGTCATTAAAAGTGTCACCATCTTGCGCGTAGCACTGTTTTTACTCTCCCACACTCATTGTGAAGTAGCCACTGTTACACATTTGTGCTACAGAATCCATTTGTACACGGATTCGCCAGAAATACATTCTTCGGCATACAGAAGTGGCTTAAAATGGATTTTTTAATAGTGTTTAAAATGGATTTTTAAATCGTGTTTAAAAAGAATGCATTTTTCTGTTTATGAGTAGAGTTTGAAGGCCTATTTTCTTACAGTACTTTTTGCTCTCTAACTTCCAACATTCAGTACTTTGGTAATTCCTCATAGTAGGAAGTGGGGTACTTATAAGTAGAACGCAATCCGAGCTGACACGCAGAGTTCGATGTCAGTAAACGCTGGGATTCGAACATATCCCGGACATTTGGGAACCCGTCCGACACCGTTCCCGAACTCTCCAAAGGCTGAGTGTACCATGAGCTTCTACCAGTGTAGGTACCCAGCATCGGGGTAGCCGCCGCCGAGGGCGTCGAGCTACCACAGAGGACAGAAGGAGTCCCTGCGGGAGTCATGTCCTCGGACACAAAGGGGGATCGCGCTTCCCCCCCATACTGGCAATATGTCATGGCGTCGTAGTACATATTCGACCGGTGGAACTGCTGCTGCTGCTGCTGCTGCGTCACGTCAGTATGTTGCTGGAGGTGTTGTTGCTGGTGCTGCTCCGCAAGGAGAGTGTTGGGGCTTTCCTCGTTACGGGGGACTGCCTGGGGGGCTGTTACCCCGCCATCTGCTACGCCCCCCGCAGGAACCAAAGAGTTGACGGTGAAGGAAGAGACGGGCGACTCCAGGAAAGGTGCGCCCCCGATAGTGGTGAGAGCAGCCGGGTTCATGGACGCTTGAGTGATGTGGTGGAGATTGGGTGATGAAGACATGTGGTGGCTGAGTGTGGAGGATGGTGATGAGGCGGGGATGTGCTGATGCAGAGGCGGCGGTGATGAAGAGGCCAGGCAGGTGGTGCTCATCTCGGGGGAGTCATCGGCGGGCTCCTGTTTGGGTTGGCACAGGGGCGAGGCACTCATTGAAGCTCTTCCCTCCGATCCCCTCTCCAGTTCCGACGAGAGCCGCAGTTGCGACTGCAGTTGTGACGACTGCGATGGAGGGTGGCCTCCGATCGCACTTGGAGTGCCCTCATGATGAGGTTGAGACTGCTGCGACATCGCTTGCTGCTGCTCGCCCTCCTGGTCAGCCCCACGTACCCCCTGGGACTGGCCTTCGGTGGACTGGCGCTTGGTCACGTCCTCCTTGTCCTTGGCGAAGTCCTTTTTCTTGAACCTCTTGCGACGCCGAAGGTAAGACCCGTTGTCAAACATGTTTCGAGCCTCGGGGTCCAGGGTCCAATAGGACCCCTTTCCCGGCTTCTTATCATCTCGAGGTATCTTGACGAAGCACTCGTTGAGGCTCAAGTTGTGTCTGATAGAGTTCTGCCAACCCTGCTTGTTCTCCCGATAGTAGGGGAACCGTTCCATGATGAACTGGTAGATACCATTCAGCGTCACCTTCTGATCGTGCGTGTTCTGAATCGCCATGGTGATAAGCGCGATGTAGGAATAAGGAGGCTTCACCATGTCTTTGGGGGGCGCATGCTGCTGGGGAGGGTAGCCGTACGGGTGGTAGCGCCCCATGGCGGCGCCGTAGCTGTCGTATCCGTAGGCGTTGGCGGCCGCCATCGGAGACATTTGCTGAAGAGCTGTAGGAGGGTAGGTGGCTGCCGCGTGGCGGTAGTAGGATTGTTGGTCCCCGAACAGGGGGTGCATTTTCATTGGGTAAGGCGCCCATTGGTCACACATGGTCATACCATAGCTATACCACGCGGATGAGGTAGAGGCCGAGTCGGGAGAAGGTAGGCTCGGTTGCTTTGTCGACTGCAGGTTGTCGGCGTGCGGAGCAACGAAGGATTCAGATATAAAAAATAACCCGGGATCGATGCATTCGCTTTTAACGTCTCGCCAAGGTGATTCTCGCTTGGGATTGTCATTAATCTTATGATTTAATTATGTGGACCACTGCATTTTCATTTGCAAGCTAAATTATATTCATTTAAACGCACGGAATTCGATTCAACAATAAAATGTGAAAGAGGGGTTGAATTAATTTTCAAATACCACACAAAATCAATATCGAACGCTAATGCCAATGAATATTGTTTTTTTTTATTTGTAATACCTCTAATAAATGAATCAGTCGTCAAACAGAAACGTTTAGGGCGAAAACATCTTAGAAATGACCGCACATCACTGTCAATAGCAGACTACACGACCTTGCTTAAACCCGATAACACTTGCCTATCTTAGCTTCATTAAAGTTGTAAAAACAGTCGAGCTGTCCAACCGTTATGATTCCAACAATGCTAAAGAAAACAGGCTTGTTGCTATTCCAAACACAGAAAGAATTAGTAAGGTTACTAAGTCAACAAGTAGCTTCTTGCGAGGCGTACAACCAACTGGTTCCGCTCCAAAGGCCAACTGAGCTATCTTAAAGTTTACGAAAATTTACTTTATGCCAACGGTTTAATCCAACGCCATGTTTTACATTAGCTCCACCCACTAAAAGACACAGACCAATGAGCTTACTGAAAAACTCCTCTCCACCGTTAATTGGTCTTTATGGAGAGCTCGGACCAATCGCAAGGGCAACTTAGGGAATGATGCTCCTCTGCTCCGCCCACTTGTCTCGACTGATTGGTACGGGAGGGGAACAAATTATTTAGTTCTGCCTCCTGCAATTTTTCCCTTTAATCTGTGGGACAATTCCCAAGTCTCAGAGGGTAATTTGCTGCCAACACTTCTAACCCCTCAGCCCGTCGCGATAATCCACAGTAAAGAGATTAGCCTGGGCTCAATAAAAGTTATCCAAACAGCAGCGAGGGGGCGCGGCGAGGGGACATAGAGAGGGAAGGGAGAGAGAGGGTTAACTGTACCACTGGAGGAGATCGCTCCCGCCTGAGAGCGGAGCTCCAGAAAGAGGAGTACGGGTCGAAGAGGAGTGAGAAAACAGGCACAAACGTGGAACTGGTTTGCACAGCGCGTCTTCCTCCAAATAAAGCCCAGAAATGGGGTGTTCGCGAAACCCAGGAGCGCAAACAACTATAATTTAAGACGCTCCCGTGCTCCACTTACCATTACAGTCTTCAGGAAGACGGTGGCTTGACCACCCATTTTTAGCTTCCTTCACCAGGACGCACAAAACTGACCCACCTCTCCACGCCCTAAAAATGGCGCTGAATAATAATAATAATTTTAAAAAACAGAGTAATAGATAAGTTTGAAATTCGTTCTAATAGCGTTTGTCAAAAATGGCCCAATGGGAATCGTGCAAAATAATTCCCCTCGGAATTAAAGATCAACGAACGATGACAACGGACAAATTCAATTTCGGAAACTTGGGGCCACCATTTAACGGTAAGTAGTTCATTTTACTACTAGCGTATTATTTTTCATTTAATAATAAACCAGTTGGCTACCATTAAATAATTAGAATTTGTATGTTCATAGCAGCAATTACTCTATCCACAAAATGTAATCACTATTACATGGTATTGATATTTTTAATATATATATATATATATATATATATATATATATATATATATATATATATATATATATATATATATATATATATATATATATATATATATATATATATATATATGCAAATATTACCAACAAGAAAAACGAAAAGTGTGGAACTAAATTTTAAAGTTCTTTCTCAAGAAATACATAATAAAACAGAACATGGCATAATATATTAATATTTAGTCTTTGAGAAAGAACTTGAAAATATAGTTCGAAAGTACTTGCAGTTCGCTTTTCTTTTTCCCTCTGAGTTATTTTTGCATTCATTGCTTCTCTCGCGCGATACTTTGTCAGTGTACCAATTCCTTATGCTTAAAGAGTTATCGATTCGAATCTTGCCAATTTTTGAGGATTTTTAAGAGGCCAAATGCGTGGCCAAATTAAATTGCGAGTGGCTCTTCTACATGATTGTTAGTGACGGTGGATCATGTAAAGATAAGGGTAGTCCCGAGAGAAAAGAAGAGCTTATCTTTACTGGGTCAATTTACAGAGTACTCGATATCTTGAGAGTGATCAAAGGGAATACTTTTCTATTACTATCTCATCAAGTTCAGGGAGTTATTTCTTCCAATTTAGGAAGTAATTGGCGGTAAATGGAAAATTTCGCCTTTGCTTATCTCTAATTGGCCAATTTTCTCAGTGGTTACCTTCAGTAGTAGTATTGGGGATTAATTATCTTCATCTTTGTCATAAGACTCATGAATTCGGGATTAAAGGGATTGGAATTTAGTTTTTATTTATTTGTTCAATTTCGTCCTCACCTGATGTGGTTTTATTCATTTCTCACTAGAGCCAATTTTATGGCACTCAGTATTAGTAGTAGTTTTCGAGTAGTGTATAGTTTAGAGTTTAACTAAGTGTTTTTTGTTGTTTTTCTGATGCTATTATTAACTGATTCTAATTATACTCGTATGTTGACTATGTCGCTAGAGAGCTATGAACTACTGTTCAAGGTGGCGTTACTAAATGAGAGCAGCCCCAAACTGAATACCAAATATAGAACTCCCATCTGACGACCAACAACACCTATAGTAGTTTAATTTTGTTGACCTTGGAGGAGGTCCACTCGGATAAGTTGTACTCCAAGTAGCATCCGTAAAGGTAGTATCAGTTGGATCATAACCATCAAGTATAGTAGAAAAAAAAAGAATCTGTGGACCATAAGTTCAAGGTCTAGACTTCATAATAATTTACTTCTTTGATATTTGAATAATTTCGATGATATTTTGAATGTTGCTTATTTATCGAGAAACCACAAGCAATGGCTTCACCCCTCCCCCATACGGGGGGGAGCTTGCGCTTCACTACTAAGATTAAAATTTAAAATCTAAAAAAAAACAGCCATGGTTAATTTTTTATAAATTTTCGAACTTCGCCAATTATAATAATTTTAAAAGGAACTAAACTAAATTTCCCCCCGTTCAAAATATCACGTTGCTAAAATATAGTTATAGAAGAAGATAAATAGAAATAAATTTTCTGAACTTCACCATTTGTAATTCTTTGGGTTTTAAAAAATTGACAAAATTTCGATACTTATATTTATTTCTGAACTTCACCATTTTGTTTTTTGATCTTATAAAAGAATTATTAGAAATAACTTTGATAAAAAACATAAGTCATAACCAAACTAAGATGAAATTATTATTCAAATACTCAAAAAATCCCCCTTCTTAAATTATAGAGTTAGTGATGATGATGATGATCATGATGATGATGTAAAAGTCCACCCTAAAGTGTCGCAGATCCCGGAAATAATTTGTTTCGGCAACATTGAATAATTGACCACAGGATAGAAATTTACATATGAACACATAAAAGTTTAATAACGAATATTTTATATCATTCTTTCCATTCCTCCTTAGAGTACCTGCATAGTTCCCTCTTTTTCGAACAGTTTCTTTGGTAGGTGGGGTGGTTTTACTAATTCGATACACACATTTTCTATGGAGTTCAGGTCTGAGGTTTGTTATGTCCATTTCAAAAAATTACTTTTAAAATCTCCAACCCTTTTCTCCACCTCACAGGCTGTATTATTTTGATCGTCGTCCTGTTGAAAGCCAAACTAATTATGCACCCTTAGTTTTCTTGCTAATGGAAGTAGGATTTCTTTAAACAAGTAAAATAATCTTCTTTTCTCATGTTTCACTGGTTGTCTAAAGTGTTCCTCTACCATTAGCGAAAAAGGGTCCCATAATATTATATTACCTTCACCATGATTTGATTACAGTTGGTATCGTGTTTTTATGGGGGAAGAGTTTGACCTGTTTGTTGTCCAACATTCTGCAATTATATCCACATAGATCTACTTTTGTTTCATCGTTCCATAATAGCTTCTTTCAAAATATCTTAGCACGGCTCATGAGTATGTTCCTTTGCAAACGCGACAACGTGAATTTTACCAAGATGTAGCTTCTTTATAGACCATTAACCATTTAGGCCATCTTGATGTAGGGGTAGCTTAACTGTCGTCTCTGAAACATTACCTCCAGGTAAAGAGGAACCTTTTCATATTTGATTCTTTGTGGTGTGTGGTTCAACTTTCTTACAATGGTTGCGAATATCAAACAGTGATGATTTAGGTTTCTTTTCTCTTCCTGGCAGAGTTTTCACTGCTAACTCTCCTTATACCTACGTAGGTTAGTCTGAAATGATGACCATGGGGTGTTCATTCGCTTGAATATTTCTCCAGACCTTTTCACGGCGCCTCAAATTAAAAAATCCGCCTTCTTATATCATCACTTTGTACTTTGCCTTTATTCATTCTTAAATGTGTAAATAATGTAGGCTCACAATGCAAGAATCCTCCTATACACTGAATTTGATTTCGCAGCCTACTATAGAATGGTTTGAAGAATCCCAAAGGCTGTTAAAAAGCCAGCGATCAATTTTTCGACGCACTTACGGAAAGTTAACAGGGATCTATCTCCTTATATATATATATATATATATATATATATATATATATATATATATATATATATATATATATATATATATATATAAGACTGAGCAACCATACATTTCTCTAAAAATAGAATTTTCAAGAAACCTTTTGTATAATATAGGTGGTTGCCCAGTGGTATAGATGGCGTTCCTGAAGAGGGTTGAAGAGCTTCAGGAGACTTTTCTAGCGTATTTAAGAATTCTTACTTCTACCCTTAAATAACCGCATTGACTTGAACGTTAATGTTCAATTTTTAAAAAATGATAAATATATATATATAAGATAAATCAGCTACGCTGTTAAGGTGGCCTTGGGGAATCCTCTACCTGATCCCAAATAATTTATTCGACTTATAGGATATTATTTGTATGTAGATCGATCGATCCTATTAATTGAAATATAAGAAAGTGTAATAGGCTGAATAGAGATCTCACAAACGGCTTTGTTTAGATTTGGGGGTTTCGCTACAGAAAAAATAAAGTTTTGATTTTATTTTTCCACTGAATCATACTTGCTGATACCGCGGGGTGGGGGGCACGGGATTAGTTCTTCCAAACGCTACATCGCCTTGGTTTAAGAGAACTCTTGAAAGATATCAATCTCAGTCCATCTATTATATGTTAAAATCATGGTCTTATATAATTGACCTTATATTTTGTCATTCTGCTTTTAATGTCTATCATTCTGTCATAGTCATTAATTTCTATCATCGTGCCATACTTTCATTGTATTTTGGTATATCGCCTCTATAATCTGCCAATATATATTGCTATATTAGCAATACATATATTCTCTCATTAAAGTCTCTCATTGTGTCATATCGTCATTTTACTTTGTTAATATAGTCTGTCATTCTGTCATATTGTCTTGTTATTATGGCCTGTCATGTCATATTCTCATCATAGTGCCTCATCCAGTCGTATTTTCTTTATATTCAGTAGCCATTCTGCCATATTCATTATAATCCTTCATTGCTGTCTCCCATTCTCTTATAATTTCATTATATTCTTTAAATAATCAGTCATCTTGCCATATTAACATTATATGGTCTCATTATTGTGCGTTGTTTTGTCATATTAACATCCTATTTTGTCATTCCGTCCTAGAGTCAATTTATTAAGTCGTATTGACATTATATTTTAGTATTATAGTTTCCTCTTCTGTCATATTCTAGGTAACATCTAGGTAGGCATTATTATATGCCCTGGAGCGCTCTCTGGTCATCCATTTTATATGGGTATTCATTCACCCCTTTGTTCTATAATAATAGTCACCCGTTTGTTCTATAATAATAGTGGCCCGTTTGTTATATAATAATAGTCACCATTTATTCTATAATAATAGTTACCCGTTTGTTCTATAATAATTGTCGCTCGTTTGTTTTATAATAATAGTCACCCGTTTGTTCTATAATAATAGTCACCCGTTTGTTCGAGTAAGGCTGAGCCGAGTGGAAACAACACGTTCGATTACAACGAAGTTAAGACATATCGGTTGTGGTAAGTTGCCGGATGGAGTCCCAATTCAGGTCATCTTTCGGCAACTCTTATACGCTGTACATACTCGTACCCGTGATTCCGACCCTACTTAAATCAGTAAATTCCCCCCCAACTGAAAAATAAAAAGCATCGTAAATGAGTGGATATCGGTGGTAAAATCCTGATCAATTTCTTTTGTTCCGCCGTTTCTTTCAAATTAGAATGGTAAAGTCTGCATGAAACCCTACTCCTTGTGCAAATCATCGCCCTTGATGTTTGATCATTTAAGTCATATCTCGTTCAAAGACTTAGGGACAAGAGAAAGAAGGTCGTACTTGAGAACCTTGGTTCATTCTGTCCCTCGAAAGTCATCGATATTTTTCAAATTCCTCAAATTCACTTTTTCAAAGTTATTTGGGCTATGTGTCTCTCTTCCACTTTCTGTAACTTCAACACTTCTCAAAATCCCGCGCTGAAAATCACTAGTAGGTATTTAATGCCCATTGTATTTCCTTACGACTCGCAATAGTCACAATGTGTCTCTCTTCCACTTTCCCTAACTTCAACGCTTCTAAAAATCCGGCGCTGAATATCACTGGTAGGTATGTAATGCACATTGTATTTTCTTACGACTCGCAATAGTCACAATGTGTATCTCTTCCACTTTCCCTAACTTCAACGCTTCTAAAAATCCCGCGTTGAAAAACACTGGTAGGTATGTAATGCCCATTGTATTTTCTTATGACTCGCAATAGACACAATGTGTCTCTCTTCCACTTTCCCTAACTTCAACGCTTCTAAAAATCCCACGCTGAAAAACACTTGGAGGTATGTAATGCCCTTTGTATTTTCTTACGACTCGCAATAGTCACAATGTGTCTCTCTTCAACTTTCCCTAACTTCAACACTTCTAAAAATCACACGCTGAAAAACACTTGGAGGTATGTAATGCCCATTGTATTTTCTTACGACTCGCAATAGTCACAATGTGTATCTCTTCCGCTTTCCCTAACTTCAACGCTTCTAAAAATCCCACGCTGAAAAACACTGATAGGTATGTAATGCCCATTGTATTTTCTTACGACTCGCAATAGTCACAATGTGTATCTCTTCCGCTTTCCCTAACTTTAACGCTTCTAAAAATCCCGCGCTGAAAAACACTGGTAGGTATGTAATGCCCATTGTAATTTCTTACGACTCGCAATAGTCACAATGTGTATATCTTCCACTTTACCTAACTTCAACACTTCTAAAAATCCCGTGCTAAAAATCACTCGTAGGTATGTAATGCCCATTGTATTTTCTTACGACTAACAATAGTCACAATTTGTTTTTCTTTCACTTTCCCTAACTTCAACACTTCTAAATATCCCTTGCTGAAAATCACTGGTAGGTATGTAATGCCCATTGTTTTTCTTACGACTCGCAATAGTCACAATGTGTATCTCTTCCACTTTCCCTAACTTCAACGCTTCTAAAAATCCCGCGCTGAAAAACACTGGTAGGTATGTAATGCCCATAGTATTTTCTTACGAATCGCAATAATCACAATGTGTCTCTCTTCCACTTTCCCTAACTTCAACACTTCTAAAACTCCCGCGCTGAAAAACACTTGGAGGTATGTAATGCCCATTGTATTTTCTTACGACTCGCAATACTCACAATGTTTCTCTTTGACTTTCCCTAACCTCAACGCTTCTAAAAATCCCGTGTGAAAATCACTGCTAGGTATGTAATGCCCATTGTATTTTCTTACGACTCGCAATAGTCACAATGTGTATCTCTTCCACTTTCCCTAACTTCAACGCTTCTAAAAATCCCGCGCTGAAAAACACTGGTAGGTATGTAATGCCCATAGTATTTTCTTACGACTCGCAATAGTCACAATGTGTATCTCTTCCACTTTCCCTAACTTCAACGCTTCTAAAAATCCTGCGCTGAAAATCACTGGTAGGTATGTAATGCCCATTGTTTTTCTTACGACTCGCAATAGTCACAATGTGTATCTCTTCCACTTTCCCTAACTTCAACGCTTCTAAAAATCCCGCGCTGAAAACACTGGTAGGTATGTAATGCCCATAGTATTTTCTTACGACTCGCAATAGTCACAATGTGTATCTCTTCCACTTTCCCTAACTTCAACGCTTCTAAAAATCCTGCGCTGAAAATCACTGGTAGGTATGTAATGCCCATTGTATTTTCTTACGACTCGCAATAGTCACAATGTGTATCTCTTCCACTTTCCCTAACTTCAACGCTTCTAAAAATCCTGCGCTGAAAATCACTGGTAGGTATGTAATGCCCATTGTATTTTCTTACGAATCGCAATAATCACAATGTGTCTCTCTTCCACTTTCCCTAACTTCAACACTTCTAAAACTCCCGCGCTGAAAAACACTTGGAGGTATGTAATGCCCATTGTATTTTCTTACGACTCGCAATAGTCATAATATGGAGGAATTCTTATCCCTTTACTAAACCTAATAAATGAGTAAATAGCCGTTATGACAGACAAGCGCCATCACAATGGATAGACCCTCCCCCCTCTTTTTAATACTTATGCTTTATTGTCTCAAAATAGTTTATTAGAAAAAAATATCGAAAGGAAAAATTTTGAATACAAAAAATAAGAAAAGTTGTTGAAGGGTTTTTATTTTCCTCACTGTCAAAGAATAATGGGTTTGTTGAAAGTAAATCCCACGTTGACAAAGAAGTGTTTAGTTAAGATCAATTTCTTGTGGGGTGGTGGTGTTCAAAGGCAAATGTAGACCTCAAAGGTGTATAAATTATGATGGACGCCAAATTGAGCACTAGCGTTGGTCAACATTGTATTTGATATATATATATATATATATATATATATATATATATATATATATATATATATATATATATATATATATAACTAAAAGGCTATGCACGCGGAAACGGGGTCGCTGGGTGATATAACATCGTTTTACACTGTAGTGGTGTGAATGCTTTAGGTTAGGTTAGGTTAGATTAGGTAAGGCTAAGTAATATTAAAGGAAAGTTAGGCAAGCACAAAAACAATTATGAACAAATCATACAGAACAAACAAACTAAAAAAATCTAACATCATATTCGAAAGAGAACAACCAACACATAATTGTCTACTTAACACATAAACCCAAACAACCTGAGCTAACTAACCTTCGTGACACAACAAACAATTCTTAACCCTCAAATAAAACCAAAAAATCGCCATTTTCTCCTGCTACGAGTATAATTTGTTTTAAATTTGTTACGTCTATTATAGAGCCTGACCTAACTTAAGTAACGGCGAAACATTCAAAACCATTAAATAAAACAAACAAACATCAATAACGACCTCATTAACATGTTAAAATAGCTAGAAAATCATCCAATACATCAATAAACCACACAAACTCACCTAACCTTCGTTACACACCAAACAGCTAAAAATATCAAGTTATACAAATAAAACCAAGCAAGTTCTCATAACTCGAATAAAAAGCGTTCTCGTTGGCTGAGTGGATACAACGTTGGTCCTCTATCGTCGACGCACGGGTTCGATCCCTAAAAACTTTCAGCAGCGTCAAGAGCTGGTCGCCATTGGTCGGATATGCTGATATTGAACTCCGCGGAGGTAACTGGCTCTATAGGCATCATCATAAATACTTCCCTTCCGATCTCTACATACACGCACTCTCTCTCTCTCCCCTTCCCCCTTATGGGGACACATATCTACATACTCCTGACGCGGAAAGAGTACGTCCCCCATCCCTACCCGTTGGCATCAAGAACACACTATACTACCCTAATTCTGCTACTCGTTTATTCAACTAACAGCAAACACCTCGTAATCTTTAAATAAAATAAACAAACCCAAACAACTAATCTAACCTCTTCCATATGTCAAATAGCTCACAATCATAAAAATATATCTATCACAACTAAGGAACCTTTCGTAACCTAGGAAACACAAATATCCTCAAAACCCTTTACCGTACCTCCGAGGCTGTCACAATTAATCCCGAATATTCGCTTCCGCACCCACTATAAAATTCTTCTCATCACCTACAAGGCCCTAAACCTCGAGGCTCCACCTTATCTCTCGTCTGCCCTCTCCCGTCGTCAAACTCCTCGGGCACTCCGGTCTAATCTCGCTTCCATCCTGAACACTCCTCGTTCTATCCTTTGCCTGATGGGTGACCGTTCCTTCTCAGTTTGTGCTCCTAGACTCTGGAATGCTCTTCCTGCCGAAGTCCGATCCTCTCCATCCCTTGATACTTTTAAACGTGTCTTGAAGACTCATCTCTTCAGAATTGCTTTCTCTCCTCTGTAAAATTTCTCTACCCTCGCTACACAACCTGCGCTCTGGGAGGGCTAACAGCCCTGAACGGCACATTATAAATACCTATTATCATTATTATTAATACCGGGTTTTCTGCTTACACGTGTATAAAATTCTTCGTTGATTATTTCCTTAATGAAACTAAATTCCAGCTTAATTTTTGAGCGCTCATAGGAGAGTTCAAATTCGAGTTAAATAATTTAGACCTTTTCAGTTTAATATTGCGAAGAATTTCTTCTTTGATCTCCGTTTTATTTAATTTGGACTACATTTATTTAATTGAAATATTTTATAACATCTTTATTGTGATTGCCTCCATTTGTAATGAAAACTTCAATGCGCTTTGCAAGATTCAAATGAACCCGATGCAGTCCAAATTTCCGGCAAGTTGACCACATTCATTCGAGTATCTCGTATCTTTAATTCTCATTGAGAAAAAGAAGTCAAGGAGACAACGAGGAGACCAGTGTGATATTTCCTATGTATCCAAACTTTTGAGACACCCTCTATAATAGCTGCTGTCAAGAATGATCCTCCAAGAAACCGCCTTCAGAGTACGCATATTATTGATATTGAAAAAAGAAAACAATTGTAATTAACGGGCAGGAAAAGGCAACTGCCATGAATGGGAGAAAAAGAATAAATAAGAGAAAGAAAACACAAGGTTTTAGTGAAAATATTACGTCACTGAAACAAACCGTGAAGAAAAAAGTACATTAGGTCAGAATTAATGCTTGAACACACACAAGGATAAAAAAAAAAATCATAGTTGTTTTAAATAATAAATTAGTTTCATGGGTTAAATTGATACTGCGAATAATTTTTAATAATTACGAAAGTGTCTAATTTAAATAAACCCCTTAAATTAAAATTTAGGTAATACTTCAGTTTAGGGGCACACGATAGGAAGCGTTATTTCTAGACTACAACTTTGGGCGACAATTTAGGCCTTATTACGTCAGACTGTAGCCTAATCTGGATTTGGCCAATAACGGCATTTTATTATTATTTTTTGTTTCTGGCTTTTATTCTTTATTATTTAGCAAACGCCTGCACTTCTACTCGCTTATATTATTTAGTATTTTTTTAATGTTTCGCTTACCTATTTCATTTGAAAACAAAAGTGTGAAAAATGCCTTCTCTAAAAGTGACAATATACCATTATTTTCGCACACTGGCAACTTTTAATTCGCACTTAATTCACAACACTGGCTAAAAATTTCTATAAGTGAGCCGCTTTCGCTTTTCGCGCCAAAACTCGTTTGCTTAAAGTTGTTATGCAGTTATGCATTTTTTGCCTATTTGCATTTTAATCTTTAATAAGACTTCTTTTAATTCCTTCGTAAATTGAATAGACTTTTGTTGAAATTATAGCCTCACTTTAAAAGTGAAGCGTTGCGACAGGTACGGCTTGATTATAATATCCCCAACACTAAATAGTAAGTTTGTTTTGTCCTTTGATTCGAACCAAATGCTATGCTTTCAAATAAATGCTACTAAGTGTTTTATATAAGGTTTCGTTGTACATACTTTTTCCTGAGGCGCGAGCGGTGGGGTATGGGGGGACTTTGCCCCCCTTAATGACAACCCGGTGCGCGGCTCGATAATGGCTTCCAGTAACTAAACGCATATAGGAATAATCTATAAATAAATAGTAAGTACGTAAAAATAGTACTAATGGTGTTTTTAGGCATTTTAGCATTCAATTACGGCTTTGTTTTCGCGCGGAAAGCGCGAATTGAGTCGTACTCAGAGTGTTAGTATCTTAAAAATAAATGCTTTCCGCGCCTAATCGAAGCCATAAATGATGACTAGAATGACTACAATCCCCATTAATACTGTGTTTGACACAAAAAAAACACGGCGTAAGTTCTCTGAAGTTTCACCAAACACCCATTAATTGTAGCCAAACATTGTTGCCTAGAAATAGCGGCTCCTATAGTGCGCCCCTAAACTGAAGTATTACCAAAATTTATTTCTTTTGAAAATTTAAGTTATCCAACTCACTAGTGAGTAAAATTCTTGAAGGCCTTAATGTAGGGAAAATAGTAGGTCATTTATAATCGAACAAATTATTATGCCACTCGCAACATGACTAAGAAAACAGCTCACGTTTTTTCAATTTACTAGAATTTTTCCATCATATATACTTCATTCATTCATAACAGGAAGAGGTCCGCTTACCTTATTGTTCCTGGACTTTCAGAATTCTTTTGACAAGGTTAATTCCACATCGGTAACTACCGTTTAAACATAGAACCTTAGTATTAGCTAGAGATGTAATAAATTGCATCGGAAATGGGTTCAGTGACTGCAAACAGCGAGTGGTTATCAATGAAGAAAATTCAAATTGGATAGCTCTAAGTAATAAAGTTCCTCAGAACTCAGTCCTAGCATCCCTGCTTTTATTATTTAGGTTAATAGAGTCTTTTGGGTTTGGTGCAAGTTTCTAAATTTTTATAAAAGTTCAACAGTAATGCAGTGGCTTACGTTGATTCCAAATTTCTCTTTCTTTCTTTTTGGAGAAATTATTAAATTTAAAGTTACGCTAGGTTAGTTAATAACTTTTAGAGATTTTAATTTATTAAATTATTTTAATATTTACACTTCGAAATTCCGCGCAATATCTGCTTAGATAGATCAGTATTTGTGTATTTTCTACACCATACTAATTCATACGATGAACCAAGGTTTGAAATCAACTTGAAACTTAATTCTAGAAGGGATTGGGGATTTTTTGGTTTTGTTGCACGTCCTCCGATATTTTTTTAATTTCTCTAAAATAACAAATATATATTTAGAATCAGCGTAGGAAACTGCATTAGTGGTGAAATTTACTAAAAAGATGGGGCAACGTACACTAAACCTAATCCAACTTTCCCTAACCTAGCCTAATTTTAGAACTCAGAATTTCACACATAAATAAAATAAAATACATATTTCAACGCAGTGTGAGAAATTGCAGTAGGGTGGAAATTTTAAGAGTAATCTATCCAAGGTACAAATTTTACAAGGAATAATAGTATGAAACTAGTAGCGAAGCAGTTCAGCATCTTTATATGTGGTCAGTTTTCCTCTTATAAAAATTTCAATGTCTGGAATCAATTGTTCGAATAAATTGCATCAAGTACAAGGTAGAGAGATTTAAACTGGGTTAGACCAAATAATTAGATAAATTATATATCAAACTAAATGTGTAAATATAATAAAATACTAATGCATTAAATGTTTTTAAAGTTGTTCCTGTTACTTTTCCCAGTAAAACACAACGAGGTACCTTTTCACTGTAACTTGCCTCCGGTCGACCAAATCTTCTCGTTCACTATTAATATTTTCTTACTTGTTTATTTAAATCGAAAAATTCAGAAGTTATAAGAACCAAAATCTGTCTATTTTATTAATACTTTCAAGAATAGACAGATTTTTGTTCTTATAACTTCTGAATTCTTCGATATATATATATATATATATATATATATATATATATATATATATATATATATATATATATATATATATGTATTCATAGAACATTTAATTAAAGAAACATAATTACCTGTCCTTTTGATTCTTCAATTCGAGCGCAACTGGAGTACAGAAGAGCACAACTTCAATCGATTGAACAAATTCTTGCATTTACTATTGCATAAATATTGCTACATTATCCAAATTAGGTTCAAGGGTCACCTAGAAATTTAAAAATTCTATTTTATCCTTATTAATTTTTAGGATATCTAAGAAGCCGGAGTTTCTAGAGAGAAATTTTATTTCGTTTGTGCAAATTATCTTAAAAAATAAAAAAACAACAACTTACCAATGAGATCGGAAAAAATGGGGCTTTAAAATTCGTTTCGCAAAATCAATCATAATTTAACCGTAAAACTTTTATCATGGGAAAATAAGATTAATTGGCCAGTTTATAAAAGGATCAATTTGTTATAAAGGGTAGTTCTTTTATTTCCTAAAGGCTTCTTTGCTTTATTGCCGATAGAGACAATGATTAATTCGTATGTCAAGATACGAAGAAGGTGTCTCAGTAGACATTTTGTGTCCAGGAATTCTAGTCGAAGCGGTGCTAATTCCTTTTAATAAATAAAAAGGTAAATTTACCTGCATAATGAGTTTGCGTTAATGAGGTGTGATATATGTGGGGTTAGATGTAAAGACAAAATCTTGGCTTGTCATTAATAAGTTTCTGGAAGAGGCCATTTCTAGATGAACAGTCCAGCGTTATAATCAAAGCTAAGGAAAGCAGATTCTTTCTGCCATAGTCAACGTTTAAGAATGATTCCCGACGCCTTTTACATAATAAATAAATTAAAAGGATAGATTAATTTAATGTTTCCAGTTATATGCAATGCAAAGAGATTGGTTTAAACAATAATAACCAGAAAAGAGTAAAATATAACAATGGTAGTTTGGATTCCATTTATTCCTTGGCTTTTCTTAAACGAAGGAGAAATATTGAATTGAGAAAAAAGGACGAGGGGGAGGGAATAATGAGGATCAGGAAATTCTACGACATCTTAGTCCTGATGTTTCGGTGGCATGAAGTTGAGTTGGATTGCAAGTTCCGTCTTACTGACTTATTTGAATGCGTTATGGAGAATATTGCGGGTGTCTTTGTCTGAAGCGACCGTGGGTGTGAGGGCGCATTTGAGGTTACGAAAATTAACTTTAAATTGCATCTTTTCCATTGTAGAACATAGGCAGTTTTCTTGCGTTGCATTAGTAAATAATAGCTGTGTGAAAGGAGTTATTTTGTGTAGATTAAACTAACTTTAAGAAGCATATTGAAGCTTAATTCCTCATATGTAAAATGGGCTTTGGCAAGGGCTTCGTAATCCAACGTTGCAAAGGATAAAATAGTTGATAAAATTGAGTAGACTGAAAGTGTAAGGTTGTCACTTTGTGCGACGCAATATAAGTGTAATTTGATAAGGAAGAGTTGCGCGTCCGCTTTTGTAATTGGAGCTCTAGGAAAGGGCATCGTTCTGATTTTCCCTACCAAAATATCTCTTATGTCAGAGGTGAATTAGCTTATGTACAGAGGGTTTCAGGTAAACGATATAAATTATACACGGGGAAAAGAAAACATGTTGTGTACAAAACGAAGCAATATATATTGTATTCTCAGGGGAATTTACAAACAAAAATAGAATGTATAAAATATATATAGTCACGAAATCATTCGAAATGACCACCATCTGCCATCACGACGTCTGCAGATGGGACCTGAACTGGATGCATGCCCTAGTTAGGGAGTCATTGTCAAAGGATGACATTACTTTCATAATGGCAACCTTCAAAGATCCTAAAATATTGTGAGCCGCCTCGAGGAAATCCTTTTTGACAACGCCCACACGCCCACACAAAATAGTTTAGAGTATTGTACTCGAGGGAACTGGACGGCAACACGGATGGAGTCAGTGGTGCCGGACGTTGTTAAACAATCAAGCCTGTGTCTTCCTTGCCTCGTGTGCAGGAGAAGAAGACTGCTGGAAAGGATAAATCCAACTCGCGCCTTCTTGCTACAAACATCCAAGGCTTGATTATAGTCTACAGCACCTCTATGTAAACGTCGCATTGGCTTTGAGGCCCTGGTGGGAAATGTGAGGCATAATGTGGCCCTCGCTCCTGACCACGCCTAAAACCATCAAGAGGCGAGAAATTTGCTGTGCATTCCGTAGACACTTTGTCCTTATTCCCAGCCTCGTCATAACCTACATTTCACTTTGTAGTTAAACAAATTCCCAATCCCCTCCACGCTTCCCCCGGCGCGTAGGGTCTCGAGTATGGCGTACTCTTTTTCGATTTCAGCTGCCATTCTCAGAGGAAACCGCATATGCTGTTACCTTTATGAACGGTAATCACTTACTGAGCTTATTTTAGATCAAGTAAACTCCATTAGTGGAGTCATTAGCCCTTATGCACACTTTCAACTCTGGGTCGATTTACCTGAAACGCACTGTATTCAAGAACCCGTGCATCTCTTGTTGAACGGAATGCACCTTATATTGCACGACAACCTGTACATACCTGGAAATATTTCCTTCCAACTTATGATTGAAATGTTTGATTGTTAAAAATATGCTTAATGACTCTTTGTTGTATATTTAAATTCTGCTCTCTTGAAAGGACATCCTTTGTAACCGATTACTTCTTAATCACTTTCGTATGGTTGCTCTAAGATAGATCCCACTCCAATGTTCGAAGCGTCAGTTGCAAGTTGGACGGTATCATATTGTTGTTTGGAGAGAGAAGTGATAAAAGAGTAGATTCTTCTAAATTTCCTTTGATTTGGTGAATGACATTTTAGCAGAGTCGTACCATTTTAAAAGGGATTGAGGGCGTGTTTTTTGTTATCCCTTTTAAAAGCTTCGTTTTACACAAATCGTCGCTGCAAGTTGATTATTCTTTAAAATTGTTGCAACTTTTTTAAAATATAAGGGCTTGGAAATTCACCTTATCACTATGATTTTACTTCTGTCTGGCGATAGACGAGGCTAACAAAATAAAATGAAAGAATCTATGTATTTTACCACTACCCTAACCAATATTGGTTAGCGCAGTGGCCTAAAAAACGAACAGCGCTCAATGGCATAAATTCGAACACCTCACATTTTTCAGTTTCATTAACAGATAAAAGAGTTTTCAATATTTTATTTTCTTTGCTCTCTATCTTTCTCTCTCGTTCTTATTTCTTAATCTAGGTATGATCCTTGTTTGTTTATTAAAAAGACGAATTCGTGTATGTATCAATCTATCTTTATTCCTATGGATTAGGCTTATTGGGGCATCTACTGTGTTACGTGTATACTGTGATTACCCGTGTATATATATATATATATATATATATATATATATATATATATATATATATATATATATATATATATATATATATATATATATATATATATATATATATATATATATATATATATATATATATATATATATATATATATATATATATATATATATATATATATATATATATATATATATATATATATATATATATATATATATATATATATATATATATATATATATATATATATATATATATATATATATATATATATATATATATATATATATATATATATATATATATATATTATAGCATGTTTAAGTAAAAGCGACCGCTAGTTTCGAATTAATAATTCTTTTTTCAATCTTCTCGATTTGTCTTATATTCGCCTTTACTTCATTGTTTAACCTGTGGATAAGCGTACCGAAGTTCATCCGAGACTGATGTTTGTTATTTATCTACAGGTTAAACAATGAAGAGAAGGCGAATATAAGACAAATCGAGAAGATTGAAAAAAGAATGGTTAATCCGAAACTAGCGGTCACTTTTAATAAAACATGCTGTAATGAAAATATACTGGCCAAATTCACACACACACACACACACACACACACACATATATATATATATATATTTATATATATATATAGATAGATCAAAGCGATTGCTCGCTACCTCAGTGTGCTCTGTTCGAATCCCGCCCCAGCACGGAATTTTTCGTAGTAGGAAATAACTATTTCCGAAGAAAAAATCATTCTGTTTTCTTTTTCTTCCGGTTTGTTGGTTTTATTTGAGCATTCTCTTGCGCTCATGAGAGATATACATTATATATATATATATATATATATATATATATATATATATATATATATATATATATATATATATATATATATTGCTCTCTTTTTCTGTCTCATTTAACACATTTCCGGTCCTGTGCTTTTCTCATCATTTTGTCCCCTGGCACCGTCTTATTTGTGGCACTCCTGGGACGCCGGCGAACGATGTTACGCCGACAAAATGCCCCTACCAGAAATTTCACACTCCGTTATTAGACAATCTACGCACACAAAGTCACGTACGAATTGGCATTAAACTACATATACACGAAGCAGTTAACGTACATACAAGTTATCAGACCAAACTCATACATGTATACAGTTCCAATTGTATACATTGTGTATACAACTAAACAACTTTTCACATAGATTAACATCTAATTCATTACGCATATGTTTCACACATACATAGTTTAAGAAAAGGTTAACATAAACAAAAGTCATCAGAGCAAAGGTTTTTATATACACATACTCAATGATAGGCAATATTCACGCATATATATAACTATACACATACATAAATAAGTTTAACACATATATGTAGGTTATTGTGCTTAAGCACACAATCATTTACGCATGGATAAACTCAATATACATTTCCGTATTCTCTTATTTTTACCCCTTCCAGCCATCTGTGTTTTTGTGTATGATTGTTACGTGTGCACGTAATTATTTGAACTGCTATGAACACTTGTAGGTATTTGTGTGTATTTGTGTATTTTCAGACCAAATTTCGTATTTTAATTCCTCAAATTCATTTTCTCACAGCCCGACATAAACCATGAAACTCAAAACAGCCTCTTGCAACCTCGACCAAGCTTGGCACAATCAATTACTAATTTGCCTCAATACTACTCAACCCACTTCAAATCATACCAAGCTCTCCACAACTTGACATAAATATACATAACCTTACACCACTATACACAACCCTACACAACTCTACACAAATCTATCAAGTATCACATTACACTAAATGACATGACCTAACTTCAAACCATTTCCCTACGATCGGACACAATTTCCATAATCATAGATTATAGTACACAATCGAGACAGCTTCTACCAAGCTAAAACAAAACTACACAGCATAACGTATCACCCTCTATACCCACTTCGTTACACCCTAACACATCTCTACACAAACACCCACAACATCAATCGAGCTCCCAACAAACTTACATAGCTATATCAAATTCCCTACAACCATACTCAACCTCTTTTCACCCCTGCACAACCCTATACAACTTTATACATTCTTACTTAACTCCCACCCCGTTTCTCAAATTCATTCCTTCACTTACCCAATCTTTTGTCCACTTGCAATCTCCATCAATCGCAAGGACATCCGTCGCGTCTTACCCGCCCCTGACCCGACGCGAGGAAGGAGACACGACGAGAACGACGACAGCGGAAGGCAACGGACGAGACCAGGAGGAAAGCCATCAATAAGGATTAGACAGTAGGCGACAGAAACCCAGCGATGCACGTCGACAGAGCGGGACTGAGAATTAACGGGTCGTAACGATCTTGTGCGTGTGATGAGACAGGAGGCGTGGCACCCATTAGTGCCAGCTGACCCGAGGTGCCATGGATTTAAATGGAAGGTCACAGATCAGGTCACGGGGAACATAGGGGAAAAGACAATGGGAGGAAGAGGGGAAAATACGATTCATAACTCGCTTCCCTTCGGTAAAAGAAAGAGCGAAGGCGAGTTAAAAGGAGATGAAAGGAAGTTGAAATAATATGAAAGAAGGTGAAATTAGATGAAGGGAGATGTGCCGAGCCTTAGTCACATGCTGAATGAAGCGAACGGAGCGGTAAGATGACACCCGGACGTCAAACATTAGGATGAGGTCTCGCTACGCGTCAACTAACGGTGTTTCGTGGCAAGGAAACGACATAATAATATTAGTAAAAGTAATAGTAATAATGATAATAATAAATACCATGAGCCGTATAAATACCACGATAAATTTAAAGTAAAAAAATAAATTATTTAATTAGCATTTTTACTATTATCATTAATATGGATATAATTATTTTTATTATTATTTCAAGTTACCCTCCAAAATCATTTATAATTTGACTTATTTTTTTTTCTAAGTATAACGAAGAGGGTGAAAGAAGAAACAAGATAGGAAGGAAAAAGCAGAATCATGAAATAATAGCGGCAATATTAATATAATGATAGTAATAAGTCTATTGCCCCTTTTGGAGGCCACTCTTGAAGCAGAACTCTTTTGTCTCAGGAGAAAACCTTGCAACTCTTCAGGACAAACACCATGTTCAGCTCCGTGCCGATTTGGTGATGAATGTGCAGATGTCTGTGGGAAAATTGTGTTCGGAGAAAGAAAATGGGTGAGGGATTTGCCCAATTAGAGGTAAGAGTGATAAATTCGTGCTTTTTTATATAAAAAATGAAGGATGTTTCATTGAGGTAATTTTCATCGAGTGAACAAATAATGCGAGGAAGAACAGAAATTGTTCGTTCAGAAAACACTCAGAAGTACGAACATTTCCGCCCTTTTCATGTGGATAATATAAATAGAACCATAACTTATTACCCAACGTGGGTTTGGGCCCATAAATTAAGTTGTAGACGAATACGTTTCACACGACCAAATGGGGTGAACAGGACCATTTTGCCTTCAAAACCTCGCAAGGATGTGCCTGATGTAGCATAGGCAATTATCTTACATCTTACATCTGCAGGAGTGTGTGCCCTTCCGCCCTAACACCCGTAGGGTGATCTTCCCCAAATTTTCACTTTCCCAATCTTCCCCAATTTCTTTACAGATCTCTCCTTTTAAACATTCTGGAGGAGTTGGCTTCGTTAGTTTCCACGTCTTAGATTAACTAAATTTAAAAACCCCACAAATGGGTTTAAACCCTTACCTTTGTTTCTTAAAAGAGCTAAGATGAATCTTCTTAGCCCCAACACATAAATAGGCTTGATAACGATGGTTACTCCTTCTGGCAACCCTCAGCTTTTCACTTTTATCTCGCAGTCAAAAAGAATCACAGTCACATATAGAGAAAGCTAGGAAAAGAGCGATAGAACGAAGGAAAGAAAGAGATAGAAAGAGAGAGAACGAGAGATTGAACGAGAAAAAGAGAGTTGGCGTCAGCACTATTTTGCGACTATTACCTCAAAGCGACAGAGGCGATTAAATGATTTAATCGGAAAGTTGCATCTATTTTTTTCTCATTTGATTGCCATTATTGACTTAGAGGGAGTAAAATAAATAAATAGATTATCGCTTATAATGTACGTTAAATTGGCGGGGGTTTCTCGCAGGAGTGGGCGTGGGGGTTATTTTTAATTACTTTCGGGTATTTTTGCTGGGGGTTTTGGAAGTAGTGTTAAGCATTTGGGTGTAATTAAAGGCCATTTTGCAGATATTTTAATAATTTTCTTGGCTATTTGCGCTACTGTGAGCTCAGTTCTGGGTATTTGGGCCGTTTGGACTTCCGCTTTGGGTCGGGCATTAGGATCCCCGCCTTGGTTATTTGGGAGATATTTTCGGGTATTTTAAACTACGTTTTGGGTATTTGAGGTATTTTGCTAAATGAGTTAGATATCTGAGGCATTAGTAATCATTTTCAAGGATTTTATGGAGGACTGGCTGCTGGCGAGGGAGCGCAACTCACCAAATTTATTGACGACAATTCGGTCCACGAGCCGCTTTCTCAAAAGCCAACGCGGGAGTAGAGCCTCTTCTTGGATTACAACTTTCATTTTTCTTTTCATTGACACTCCTGCAAGTATCATGTGACGTGATAGGGTGCCACATTGCTACGATTCCAGAAGAGTAGGGAGCAGAATAATCTATTATATATATATATATATATATATATATATATATATATATATATATATATATAAGCACATATAAGCATTTCAGGCCACCGAACTAATCACTCAATGACATAGGTTCGAACTGTACATTTCACTTTGTTTAAAGGTTAAAATAGTTTATATTATTTTGTTCCGTTTACTCTCTCTCTTTCTTTCTATCTATTATCTATTTATCTCTCTCTCTCTATCTCAGTTTCTTAATCGATGTATGATCTTTGGTAAGGGGAATTATTAAGAATTCCATAATCCGCAGGCAAAATCTCTATGAGTTCATCAACCTTCTTCAAGAGCGCCACCCATACGACCCGACAACCATCCATTTCTCCGAAAACAGAAATTTAAAGAACCTTTTTCTAGGAGTTGGCGTTGGAACTTTAACCGAAAACGAGAACATGGATAGATCTCGCGGCTCTTCTTTCGCCCCGCATTGAGATAACGTTATTGTTCCTTTCTCTCTCTCTCTCTCTCTCTCTAGGCCTGATCAGCTGTTAGGCAAAAGATACTCTCTTCGGATGGACCGTAAGGTCTACTAGGGTACTTAGTTTTCTTGTTACTCCTTGTGACTCCTTGTGACTCTCTCTCTCTCTCTCTCTCTCTCTCTCTCTCTCTCTCTCTCTCCGAAGGCAACGGTCATGCCTGACGAACCTTGTGGAATTCTTTCACTTCGTCTTCAGTGAGCACGATCGGGACAAGGCTGTGGATGTGGTCTCCTCAGACTTTCAGAAAGCCTTTGATAAGGTACCACACCGCCGCCTTCTCCAGAAAGTGCGAGCGCTGGGCATAGACGGAAAAGTAACCGGCTGAATAGAGAACTGGCTAAGTGGCAGACGGCAACGGGTGGTGGTGAATGGACAGGCTTCTGAGTGGGTGCCCGTTACTAGCGGGGTGCCTTAAGGTTCTGTCCTGGGACCACTACTATTCATCATCTACGTTAACGATATGGATGGTGACATGGTTGCCAAGATTTCCAAATTTGCCGACGATACCAAGCTTCGTATGAATATTGCAGAAGATGGAAATACTGCTCACCTGCAGGAAGATCCTCGGAAGATTGGGGAGTGGTCGGACACGTGACAAATGCCTTTTAACGTGAGAAAATGCAAAGTGATGCATATCGGCAATCTCAGTATATCCTTAAGGGCACTGCTATTGAATCCACCGACACTGAGAAGGACTTGGATGTAACAATTACTAGTGACCTAAAGTTCTCGAAATAGTGCATTGAGGCGGAGAAAAGGGCCCAAAGGATGCTTGGCTACATAAAGCGCCAGTTTGGATATCGGAACAAGGAGAGAGTACTGTGTTTGTACAACTTACTTGTCCGACTGCACCTGAAGTATGCCGTATAATTTGGGAGTCCTTCATTTAGAAAGGACATCGCGAGAATGGAACGCGTGCAAGCCAGGGCAACCAAACTGATTCCCTCTATCAGACATAAAAGTTATGAAGATAGATTAAGGGAATTAGATCTGTTCTCGTTGGAAACACGTAGGCTGCGTGGTCAGCTCATCGAAGTTTTCAAAATACTTCGAGGGTTAGACAATGTTGACTACGGGGATATTTTCACACTTGTTGAGAGCAGAACAAGAAATCACGACTTTAAACTTGAACTAAAGCATTACAACCGCCATATATGTGAAAAAATTTTCACGTACAGTATCTGCGGCAGTTGGAACGCACTTCCAATGTAAGTTGTCAATAGTGAATCTGTTGAACAGTTCAAGTCAAGACTAGACAGGGTCTTGAAAAATAGCCATTTAAGGACGTAAAGCATTTGAGCAGAGATGTGTCCGCTCGACTGTTAGTCCAAAGGTACCCTCATTGAATGGACTGTAAGGTCTTCTAGGGTACTTTCTTTCCTTGTCACTCCTTGTTACTTGTTACTCTCTCTTTCTCTCTCTACCTCGCTCTATCTCTAACGAAAACATTATAGATTACAAGTAGAAATAAATACCGTGATTAAAAAATTCATAGATATAAAAGGAAACAAAAAAAATTGGGAAAACATATTAATTTTCTCATCTTTACTGTCCATATAATAAAATAGTTATATTTTGCAATCAAATTCTTTGAGAAAATATATTGGTTGTATAAAGAAGCCTAAATTATACAGAGGAAAATTATTATATTTGAGTTTGATATCGTGATAATTCTTAGTCTTAGATCAAAGATCTCTTAGACATTTTAAAATGTTACCTCTAAAGTGTCGAAAATATTTCTTTAATCATTTCATTTTTCAAAAAGTTCAACATTAATTAAGATAAGATACAACAAATTGGTGGATATTATCAAACGAAAGTGAAAATGACTAAAAAATGTATTTATTTTTTTCTTCTAACTATTTTTCGAGCCTCATTCTATTACACACACACACACACACACACACATATATATATATATATATATATATATATATATATACCAGGCAATGGCTTCACCACTTCTCCCTACGGGAGGGAGCTTGCGCTTCGCTACTAAGATTAAAATTTAAAATCTAAAAAAAAGCAGCCATGGTTAAATTTTTATAAATTTTCTGAACTTCGCCAATTATAATAAATTTAAAAAGGAACTCTAAACTAAATTTCCTTCCTCTCAAAATATCACGTTGCTAAAATATAGAGTTATAGAATATAATATATATAAAATTAATATGAATGACTTAGAAGTAGTAAATATTAGTAATAGATAAAAATAATCTTGGATTGCGTAAAATTAAACTAAAAATACATCTCTCAAAAATATATTTTATTTTGATATTTTTGGTAATACTTTTTTCCGAGCCCTCTGCAACGCAATGCAAAAATTGGTATCATTTATTTGATTACCTTCAAATAAAATCATTGATTACATAAGAATCTGAAAATTATATCTTATTTTCTTCATCTCAGAAATCTTTTCATTGTTGTTCTTAATATATATAATAAAATAGGTTCACTATAGAATAATAACAATTACCCTCTGATCTGGAAATTCGTGGATATAAATATATTTCCCAAAATATATATTTTAATTTGATTAATCTTTCGTCGATCTATAATACATATAACAAATATAAGTATAGATTTGAAGTAATAATACATTAACTACACTTTGTTCATAGGCTCAAGCTTATAAATCTTTTTAAAATATAATTTTTATTGATTTTTTTTATATTTTTGTTTCTTATCCTAAAAATACGAGTATATGACAAAATTCTTATCATTTACAAGTGATAATTAATTTACCTTCTGATAAATAAAATTTGGAATATTTTAACATGAAACCATCCCAACTTCTCAGCAATATTTATTTTAATTATTTTGATATTTTTAGGAGCGCAAATTATACATATAAATTGCTGCAAAATTAGCATCATTTGGAGATAATAATAATTACCCTCGCATAATTACCTTTTCATAAGACCGAGCTAAAAAATCTCGAAAGATACATTTTATTTTTGTTACTATTTCTTTTCTAGTTCTCTTTATTACATTTCATAAAATAGTTATGGCTTACAAGTGACAATAATTACCCTCAGATTTTGAAAAAAAGATTCCTAAAATAAAACTAAACAATATGTAAATATGTTCAATATATAATTCTTTTTAATATTTATGTACTATTGGTGCCCACAGATAGTTTACAAAACTCATACATGGTTGGCCCTTTAAAAAATATAATAAAATAAAACTTTCAGTTTCTTTGAAAATAGATGGGTTCTTTTGATTAAAGTTTCGCCCATTCTCCCTTCCGAAATGTCGGCAGTTGAAGCGCTCAAAGATTCTTGCAGTGAGGAGCTCTACAACTGGACGACACGGTTGCTCAAGCTAGATTTGCCGATCGATTTCTTGTGTTTCCACTTATTTTTATATTTTTATTGAAGGCTCTTATCGCTGTTGTACATACAAGATAAAACAAATTTTCTGCAGCATCGGGCCTTATTTTGAAATGATTTTTAACTTTCTAATTGTTCTCTTAATTTCCTTATGTATTTTAGAAGCTAATTAAATTGAATTTGTTTAGTCATTTCTCCAGTCTCCTTTATCATTTTGAATATCCGTCTAATTAATAGAGAGTATAGTTTCACCATAGTATCTGCAATTTTAGTTAAAACGGACTATTTAATAAGTTCTACCGCTCTAATTGATTTGTTTCTAGCTGAGAGACAATAATTGTAAAAAAATAAGTTATTATTGTTTTTACTTAAAAATCAATTTGTTCAGTTAAATCTGTAAGCTTTTTACTCTCGATAAAATAGTTGAGTTTCGGATTATTTTTTCCAAAGTGTAGCAGGTTGCATTTCAAAACATTGAGTTGCATACCAATATTTATTTCGCAACATATAATAACTTATTATACTACCTTGTAGTCTTCGTCCATCTTCTTTATTTTTTATTTCGTTAGCGAACAAATTAATTTATTTTACATTCTAGATTCCCGTACTTATGCAGATAATTATGAAAATTAAAAACAGAAGCGGTGATAAAATTGATATCTGAGGCACACTACCAGGGACTTGTAACTTTTCAGATGTGACCCCGCATAGAAACACTCTTTGCTTACGATCTGTCGTCAACCACAAGCATCTAATCCAATTTAATATATTATTGTTTTTTGTATGTGTTGCAATTTTGCCATTTGAATAGTAAAGAGTAATTCATCAAACACTTAAGCAAAATCTAAATATCGTAACTTAAACCCAGTTAGAAATTATGATAATTTTCTCCAACAAAAATATGTAGATACCTTAAAAGTTAAATAAAAAAGATTAAAAAATTAATTTACCCGTTTAAATTTTTATTTCGCTTTTGCTGGGGGTCTTATTTTTTATGGTACACTTAAATATTAATAAATGAATAATTAAATTGAAAAAAATTATTGAGCAAACATACAAATTCTAAAATAACATTTAAAACCTTTTTACAGTGAAGAAAACGAGGAAAAACTCATAAAACTCACGTGAAGATAGAAAGAAGTAAAGACAATAGCCGCAGAAAAGAGAAAAACAATGATTCCAAGCACTTTCGCTCTAATAGCAAAAGCACATAAAATAATTTGTTTTCTCTTTCCGGCGATTAATCTTAAAATGAAAGGAAATAAAATAAAAATGAAAAAGAAATATAAGAGATCATTTCTCTCAAATTGTTGTGTTGGATGATATTGGATGCCATCACACATCAAAAAACTCCATGTACCTGAGGAGGAAAATAAGTTAATTGTAGCCTCAATTCTGTCTCAGGATAAACTATACATCTCTCTCCACCTCCATTCCTTCTTTACTTTTTCAAAATCAACTTGTCAAGGTGACGTAATCAACTCCTTGAGGAAACAGATTCAATTCTCATTCAACTCCTCAAGGCAGAAACTTACAAGTAATCTCCTCTTTCGGCTTCTCAGACTATATAAATCCTACTTATTCCACTTTCATTTAACTCACTTTTTTCTTCACGAATCTCTTTTAAAACCTTTGTGGTGGGAATGATCCATTAATTTCGCTTTATTTTTTACATAAATAAAAGTTTGAAAAATTAAGGCTGATTTTAAAAGGAAATTAAGTTTCAAAATGCATCTATTCCAGTTGAAAGCTTTAATCTATTAGTGGTGAGTTGTGCGATAACTTTTTTTTTATTCCATGTTACGTTTGAAAGATTTTGCCTTTCTTTTAAGTATATGATAAAAATGTCACGAAAAAGAAATGGATTCCGAGCAATTTATTTTTTATTAAAATGAATCCTGAACACAAAAATATATGTAAAAAATTGAAATTAGTTGTAAATGTTCTCCACATGGCTAAAATTATGCTATAAGATGTTAAAAGAGCTGATGCAAAATATTGACTAAATTGGTGAAAATTTAGAGGTCGCTATGTGTCTCCATATTTTTAAATTTCAGTAAGCATTTATTGGTTGTTACTTATATACTATCATATATTTGTCATTGATAACTCATTCCTTATGAATTACACTAATTCGCAAAAAAATCAAGATATTGCATTATCTGAAAAGTGGAATGACATTCACATACTCGACGTATGATGCAATGATAATTGCTTGTTGATTTCTGAGCCCATTTGTAAAGTGATGACGCAATAACACCCCCTCGTTTCAAATGGTGATGCAATCGCACCATTTCCTATAAAGTCAGCGAGGATTCATTAATTGTTCATTTGTAGTTTGAATTTTAACAGTTAACGTAATACAAATGAATACAAGTGCTGGTTTATGCTATATATATATATATATATATATATATATATATATATATATATATATATATATATATATATATATAATTACTTAGGTAAGTAATATACATTGTTTATTCAGTGCATAGATAATTTGCAGTTTTTTATCAATATCAGACTTACTTAAGGAACATTAGAGTTATATCTTAACACACTTTATGTTCATATTTTAATTCACAATATATATATATATATATATATATATATATATATATATATATATATATATATATATATATTAATTAAGCATGACTGCCGTATTTTTTTATAAACACAGGAGCCTATTTATTTATGTCAAATGAAAGATTATTCTTTCTTGAATATTGAATATTTAGATATTTTATAGTATAAAAAAAAATATCTTCTAAGTATAACTAAATGGAGGGGAACCGTGAGCTCAGTTACAATGAATTTTTATTTCTGTTGTTTCAGATTATGGCTGGAAGTACTCGTTCATCTGCGTCAGTCTGGCTTTTAGGACATCCTACTAGTGAGCTTCCATATGCAAGACTACTAGCATGTGGTGATGTGCTTCGTGTTGTTCAGTACCACCATCAAGTGGAGTCAATGACTCTGACACAAAGTTACAACCTCGCTTGCAAAAAAGTCATAAAAGTATGGGAAAGAGCTCGAATTCCCACACAGCGAATAGACTCTCGCGTTAGGAAACTCTCAAGGTTGTATGAAGAATATCTTTCTTTGAAGAGGAACCGCAGAACCGAACTATACTCATGTAGAATGAATGAGCGTAGTTTCAAATCTACTCTTTCAAAACTTTTTGACATAGACTCAAAAAATGCTTTAAATGTGGTAAAGAATGAAGAAGACCGCCAATTTTTGTTGATGCAGAGAGAGAACATTTTCTCCTGCAGTATGTCGTGCCGTGATAAGATTACTTCAGCCAAGGAATCCCGCAAAAGATATCGACATGAGAAGGCTTTACAATACAAAGAAAAGTATATACTTCAAAAATCAAACAGAGGCTGCTGCTCATGCAGATTTCGAGTCATCATCATCTGAAGGAGAAAGTTTAATTGCGGCAGACAAAGAGTTTTGTCCACCTTCTTCAACTTATAAAAAAGAATGCACAATCTAGTCCTTCAAATTCAAAAAATATCTTTACAACTTCAGGTGTGGCTGTTGTTCTTGATCGTGCAAATATTACGGATAGAAAAGCAACAAGGGTTGCTGGATCAATAGCACAAGCCTTGGAGTTTTATACGACGTTCCAGAAAGCAAGTAAGAGTGGCAACATACAATGAAGACAAAGCTTTGTTGTCTGTTGAAGGACCGATCCTTCTTCACTGCGATAGAAAACTACTACCTGTTATTGATGGGGCAAAGGAAACAGTAGAACGAATTGCAATAATAGTTTCTGTAAATGGAATGGAAAATCTTCTTGGTGTGCAAAAAATAACACTAGCAACAGGTGAAGAACAGGCTATGGCATGCATTTCATCAATTAATGACTGCAATCTTCGTGACGAAGTTCAAGGCCTTGTATTTGACACAACTGCATCAAATACAGGCCTACTAAAAGGAACCTCTACCATAATTGAGAAAGTATTAGGAGCTTGTTTGGATTGCGTGCCGTCATCATATTTTCGAAATTATGTTGTCATGAGCTTGCAATATTTTACTTGGGCCTACAAGTGGCCCAAAGAGGAGTCTCTTTGAACGTTTTAAAGAACAATGGTCGTCACTAAAGAGGATTATTTTTATAGAGGTGGATAGCAGTTTATTTGTCAATCTAGTAATACATAATCTTCGAGGAGAAATGGTCCCATATTTTCAGGAAGCTTTGAAATCTTGTCAGTTGCGTGACGATTATGAAGAATTGCTGCGACTCAGTCTCATCTTTCTTGGGGGCATTGATAAGACAGAAGTTACATTAAGAGCCCGAGGAGCGACTCATCATGCACGCTGGATGGCTAAGGCTATATATGTCCTGAAAATATATTTATTTAAGCATCACCTGAAGCTAACGGAACGTGAAAAGGCCAATATTACAGAGTGGTCTCTTTTTATTGCTTTGGTCTACTCGCGTTTTTGGAATGAAGCCCATTTTGGAATTAATGCTCATTTAAATTACATTCTGCTTCTTAAAACTTTGCAAAAGTACCCAAATCAGACACTTTCTAAAGTAGCAACCACAGCCCTTCACAGACACCTTTGGCATCTTGGAGAACATCTTGTTGGTCTTGCATTTTTCGATTAAAGAGTTAATGCTGAGACCAAACAGAAGATGGTCTCCAATCTCCAACGTAATAAAAACACCAAAGTTGTTCGCCGATTGAATCTTACAAAAAACATCGAGGATTCGGACTTGCATGAACTGGTAACTCAAAAAACTAAGCTAATCTTCAGTCTCCTAATGAAAGATAGATACAAGTTTGCAGAGGATACATTCCTGAAGTCTACCCCAATTTCTTGGGAAGAGTATACATGCTTTCAAGAATTTCAACTTCGAGCGATTAACTTAATGGTTGTTAACGATCCAGCAGAAACAGGTATTGCATTTATCAAATCGTATAATGCATCTCTAACAAAAGATGAAGAACAGAAACAGTTGCTTCTCAGACTTGTGGCAAAACATCACAAAACTTTCCTTCATGCTCAAAAGGATCAATGTTTAATCAGCAATTTTAGTTAGAATTTGTGTCAAAAAGAAATCATTTGCCATTTAACTATTTTCTTTTTACTTTAATATTAATATTTTTTAAAAAATTGTCTTTCAACACCTCAAGATTTGTTTCAAATAAACTAGTATTTGCAAAGACTGTTCATTTCTATCCCAAAAATTAATTTACCAGCAGACTAATAAGTTAAGATCCATATAGCGACCAGTAAATATTCTTCGATTTTAATGAAATTGAGTATGTGACCTACTGTTCATTGTGGTAATACAATCAGGCATGTGGAGATTAAAAACTTAGGGGGGGGGGGACCACTCTAATATATATATATATATATATATATATATATATATATATATATATATATATATATATATATACATATCCTCTGCCTTCTCTTTACGATTCGTATCAGGTGTCTCACTAACCACCCTTCCTCTTCTCCCCGTTGGGGGTTGATCCCTGATCGTTAAAGATCTCTGCTAATCCTGCTAATCTTAGTAATCTCCTTAGGAAGTGATTTGATTTTCCTCCATTTCATCGTAATTTTTTGTCTGGGGGTGGGGGTGGGGGGGTGGTAGGGGATTCCAAGCTTCTCTGAAGGACTTTCGTAGCAGTGGAATGAGTTTCTTGAGAAGGAGGAGAACTCAAATGTAGGAAGTTAGGAATTGTGGGAACTGGTTATAGATATAACAATTTATTTTTTAAAAAAGTGACAACCCACGAAGGCATATCGACCAGAACCTTTTTTTTATTTAAACGAATGTTCTGACGTTAAGTACACAGTGGTTTTGCCATTGAAGTTCTTAAGAAAGAGCGTGGCTGCTCAAATATGCGAGCTGAAGGTTTTCTAATTTTTTGTAAAAAAAAAGTCAAAACTAACGAAAGCAATTTTGCCAGTTAGAAATTTTGTTATAGAAGTTCTAAAATAAACTGGGGAAGTTAAAGACAGTAAAAATGTGTCAAACTGCATAGGTTGAGCAGCAAAGAGACTCCTCTGGCGTCCTGAGGGGGGTACAATTTGCTTTGTGAGAGGACTCTAATGACGATACGAAATCAAAGGACAGATTGACCCCAAATCTTGAGAATACTCAAGGCAAAACTGAAAATAATGGTAAGAAACAAAAACTGTTCCGATTGTAAGTGCCTTCAATAATATCCTAATATATATAAAACTAAAAAAACTATAATAAATACTTGTAGAAAATACACCAAGAAAAGAAAGATCGATAAAAAAGACGTGTAAGTAAAAATTAAAACAAGAAGACCGTAACATAATTTCGAATATGAGAAAAACCAAAAGAAACTATAACAAAAGTCACTTGAGTAAATCAACCAAAAATCATTAAAATAAAATACAAAACACTGAATTCAACCATAACAACCTTCTAAATCTGCATCCATGGCATCGGGTACAGAACACTGGCTTCATACTAAGCAAGGCTTCTCAAAATTCGTGTCGCTTTGAAAAAAATAAAAGTATATATTTTAAGTAAATTTAATTGCATATTGTTGCCATTTAGTCGTTAAACTTTTTCCTATTTTAGTGGTTTAAAAAAGAACCAAATTTAAAAAAAAAATAAGAATTTCTATGATTCCTTTAGCTATCAACCTACCTTTCCCTAATGAGTGACAAGTGAAGAGTAGTCGAGCTTAGTTTGCCAATTAAATCATACAATAATATCTATCCTATTACCGGAAATAAATAGGCAACTTTTGACAGGAACACATTTAAACTACTGTATATAGGCATCGTCTCTACAGACATAATCCCAATATTTATGAAATGAACCTGCCGGAGCAGGCAGAAAGTAAGGTAACACAGTCAATACCTTCCCCTGAAACATCTTGAAATTATAATACAGGGTCACCCCCATAAAACGGGCCCCAATTTTCGATAGGCCTCATTTCTTAATTTTCTGAAGGATTAAATAAAACTTTGGCAATAACTAGTTTATTGTATTTTAAAAACATCATATCAAAACATGAGTCTTTGGACTTTTCTTCTTTATTCGAGAGCACGTGTTCGAGATGACCTCCATTTAGCTCTGTTTATTTCTTGAGGCGCAGCACAAAGTTGTCTATGACGTCCTTACAATAGCTTCCTTGAGTTCCGTGATTGTCCTGGGTCTCTCTGCGTGCACTCTGTCCTTAAGTTAGACCCACAGAAAGAAATCGAGGGGGGGGGTAACGTCTGGGCTGTGAGATGCCCACTCAAAATCAATCTTGAGACTGATCACACGGACACCAAAGTTCTCTTTCAGCCAATCTCGGGACAGGTTTGAGGTGTGAGAGCTTGTTCCATCTTGCTGGAACCAGATCTTCACCATAAGCGACGGAAACAGGGTCTGAAGCACCCTAGTGAAGGTTTTGAGGACCTCAACATAACGCTCCTTGGTGACTGCCACTGTCGCGCCAGATTCCTCGAAGAAGAATGGTCCGATGATGCTTCTGGCTGAGATTTCAGTCCATACCGTGCACTTGGGTCAGCTACCTAATTTGGTTTGGAGGTCCCCCAGAAAACATTTGTCTTCGAGTTTACCTTTCCTTCAAGATGGAAGTGAACTTCATCTGAGGTCAAAAAGAAGTTAGGGAAAGTTAGGGGTCTCCTGAATTTCTCCAGTATTTTGACTGTCATAGCCTTCCTCTGCTCCTTGTCTGAGGCTGTAAGGTTCTGCTTAGTCTGTATGGATAGGCCTTTACATCCATTACTAGCACTTTCCTGCAAGTCTCACGGGATATACCGAGGGATAACTTCGCTTGCGCACAGAGCGTTTTGAACTCTGCTGAACTGATTCTCTCACGCTCTCGACCAGCTCAGCTGTACGCTTCCTGGGGTGTCCTGAATGACATGGACGGTTGTCACTGGCTGCATTGGGTTCTCCACTGTCCCATAGTTCTCGAAGTGGTTCATCCAGTCCTTAATTCTGCTCTTGGAGGGGACTTTTTCACATTCGAACTGATGCACGAAAGTGTCCTGCACTTTCTTGAACGAGCCTGTCTTGTAGCAATGTTTGACGCAGTATATTCTTTGCTGGAGCTCCCATTGAGATCTAGTTGTGTTCACAGGCTTTACTTCTGTCAAGTAAGGGTGATTAGTGAATGAATGAATGATATATCACAAAAAGTGTGTGCAGGCCCGTTAGGGGGAGGGGGGGGAGGGACTGTATCAAAGTGGTCCGAGAGTCTTGTCACCCTTACCCAAAAGTAATAAGAATAATAAGAGGGAAAAAAATAACAATATCAAAAACATGTACTGGTTTTAGTTTAATCACTTTCAAGAGAGGAACAATACAATAATATTAATCTCATTTACTGGTTTTAATTAAAAAAATATTTGAAATATAAAATTTAAATCATATTTACAGGGGATGACACAACTTTCAGACCACCCTGTACTTTTTTTTCTTGGATTTTGAGAAATGTTTACCACCATATTGTCCCCTTTGATCACAGAAAATAATGGAGTGTAATGAAAAGAAAGAAGGTTTGTTCTTACTTTTCAATACTTGCGTCACTTTTACGTACTTGTTGCCAGAGTGATACACCCTCGAGGCACAATCCCCTTTCTTGACTATTTCTAAAAAAATTGCTCTAACCTTTTTTATTAATCCTTCTTTAATCTACTTTTTCCTTTATTCGTTGTTTCTCTATCCTTATCCATCGGATGGAGAGCTTTCGTAGGTTACCCATGTTTCTGCCCAAACAAAAAATATCTCGTGTATGCCCGGGCATCTTCACTATTTATGCCTCTTCTACTTGGCTGATGTATGACTGATTACCCCCTTTATTATTACTCGCTTATGCCCATTAGTGTATACCCGATCATTATCTCCACTCGTGTATGCCCAGAGATCTCGACTGGTGTATGCCCTATCATCTTCAGACATGTATGTGCACGGTTATCTCCAAACTAAACGTGCATGCATGTTCATATACTTAAACTAACATGACTATAAAATATATGAGCTCGTATGTGCGTGTGTACGGGTGAATGTGTGGTTAATATATTGATGCGCAAGCTCTCTCCCTAAGCCCTGCCTCTCTTTGATGGGCGGCCGTGGCTGGCTGCGAATTCGCCCGATAATAGCCTCACAATGGCATGAGACAGAACACAAAGGAACATTTATCCCATCCGTCCCTCTGTTATTCCAAATGGCGTTATTCAGGCTTCCATTCACGGCGATGGACGCAAAACTTCCAATACTTTCCCTCCTTTACCTACACCCAGCCACTCTCCATTCCCAGTCCTTCCTCTTTTGCCCCCTTCTCACCACCCAGCTCCAACCCACCCTTTTTTATGCTCGTTTCCCACACTAAAAGCCGAATATACACTCATACTGCGTCTATACATTGACGAATAATTCTCAAATGCAAGGAAGAAATGACATTAATTCAATCACACAGTCATGAATAGCATTTTCAACATCCATAACATACGAATTCTACCTACAATCTTTTGCGTAATGTTGACCACATAAAAAAAAACTACCCAACGAAACCCCCTTTCCCAATAGCTCTAAATTTACCCAAGACCAATTGACCTTCTCATCAAAGACCTGATCAATGCTGGAAAATAGAAACTGATTAATTAAATCGGTCATCACCGCAAACATAATCTCACCCCTAATTCTAGACTGCTAATCGATATAGGCTCAGCCAAGCCTGAAGCCACTACGCTCTCGCGTTGTGGGAAAAAAAAAAATAAAAGGAGAAAAGCAAAAAGGAAATAGGAAAAAATGAGAGAGGAACGTTAAATTTGGGCGTAACATGTCTTTATACAGAGGGCGAATGGCCGCAGGCGAAAATTCAATCAATCAATAGAATCTTCCACGTATTCGGGCGGCCATATTGGATTCGCGTTTGTTTTGATTACCAACGTTTTCTTTTGTGTGGACGAATAACACAAGGGGACACTTAACTATGGAACTTTTAGGCAGTCTTTCAATATTCGCGGTTATCGTAAATTCTTATTTTTAATATATATATATATATATATATATATATATATATATATATATATATATATATATATATATATATTAAAAATAAGAATTAGGGGTGAGATTATGTTTGCGGTGATGACCGATTTAATTAATCAGTTTCTATTTTCCAGCATATATATATATATATTATATATATATATATATATATATATATATATATATATATATATATATATATATATATATATATATATAAGGCGAAAAGAATGTCCAATAAGTAACTACCTTTTTTAACTTATTTTTTTATAATCTACCATACAGACCCGTATTTACCCTCCAATATGGCTCTTGTATAATAAAAAAGGAATTTGTATATGGAGTCTTTCTTGTAATTATGAAGTCGACCAGCTAATGTGTGTTTGTGTTTGTGTGTGTTTGGAGAATCGACATCCCTGTGTGTGTTTCTGTATATGTAACTTTGCGAAGTCTCCCTGATACTGTGAGTTGGGCTTGTATTTTTGGTAGTTCGACATGTCTGTGTGAGCATTTTTGCGTGTTTATTTGTGCAGTCCACCTTCCAGTTCCCGTATCTGTGTATTTAACCTGCTAATGTGTGTATCTATATGTGCACTTGCATTTATAGACACCAGATGCGTATTGTGAAGAAACTTTTAAAGATATTTTACGAAGAAGAAATTTTGGTTAATTCCCTACATTTGCCTGTAAAAAATAATCCCTAAATCCCTCTTCGATTTCCATTCCTTTCTAAAAAAGAAGGGGGTTTCTGTGGTCATCCTCCAAGCTTCAAGATGACGCCTCCTTCAAGCCTCTGGAGGAATATGAGAATTAAAAATGGGACTAAAGTGAACATACGTTCCCTTGTAGATTTTTTTTTCACCAAAACCATTATTTCTTCCTGCTCGTACTCTTGGATCCCTGGGAATGTACTATCCCACCATAATCATTAATTATCCATTAATGCTTTACAAAAACATAGTAATAATAATTAATAATACTGATAATTAATGTTAATTATGATGAAATTATAGTAATAATTCTGCGATATTCAGCCTAAAATAGACCCTCTTAATTACAGAATGTGGGTAAGCTCCTATAGCGACACTAGTAGCATCCTCTTTTTGCAAAATATTACTGTAAAATTAGTAGTAACCTACTGTGTATTTTACAATAAATTACCTTTGCAGTATTTACTGTAAGTTACTGTAATAGAACTGGTTCCGGAGGAATATTTGGTGCCAAGATTAGATGCTGGAAATTTTGCGTGTGCGGGAAACACAAAAGTTTAATTTTGACATTTCAATAATTTCTTAACATTTGTATAAAATAATAACAATTCATATTTTGCAACACTTTTCATTAATTGTTTATTGGTTTCGCCAATTTATGTCTGAGGTATGCTCACAATCTGGGCTTAACGAAAATTATTATGTTCACTCTAGTAAGTTGCGTCTTCCGCCACTCGCAACAGTGACGAGATGCCCTGACCGGATAATGAAACGCATATAAAGCTCAGTATGACAAAAAAAATTATGTATAGCAATATTAATTTTAAAATGAATTAGAGCTGAATGAAAACACTACGTAGGAAAAGTTTACATATATATGGTTTTATTTCATTTAAAAAAAAGAGCATAATATCGCACCAATAATTTGGGCAATATAATTTTGCTCAAATGCAGTGTCTGGTTGGTGACTGCATCCTCGCGGTTGGTTTGGCTTAGGTCTGTGAGGCCATGACACAGACAGGCGTTTCCGAACCTCCTTCCTTAGAAATGTGCTACAGCATAGACAAGTGGATTTACCACTCCCGATTACAGTGAAGTTAAGGTACATCGGGCGTGATTAATCACCCGTTGAGGCACCCATTTGGGTTGGCTTCACACTAGATGACATGCGCTGTAGGTAGGTAGCTCATTCGTCTCTTATATGGTGAACTATATCCCAAGACTGGATAATGAAATACACATAAAGATAATAATGTGTATTTCCGAAGACATAAGGAGCTAGTTCTCGAAGAGGGTTAGGGTTTATATTTTGTTTTTGAGACAAACTAAAGAGGGTGGAACCTTTTGTGGTCTCAGGGGATTACGAATGGGTGTCAGCCGTTCCGTATCACGGGTATGTGGATATGAATGGAAGTTAAATGATAGCGGTGTTGTGATTTAATCTCTGCATTATGATGTGTTTAGGCTGAGTATCAGCGTATCCTCCCAATGGGTAGCCAGTTCATGACGCCGCTGAACATCTTGTGCCGCGCTCGCTTGGATAGAACCCCCCGCCTCGACATCAGAAATCCAACTCTGTATCCATTAGGTTACCTAGGGCTCCTATAGATACCCATGGCTTGGATTCCACTTGGACTTAAGGTCCCCATTGAAAATCCAAAGGTGTCTTAGATGGAAACAATCCCGTAGTAAAACCATGAGCGAAAACCTGTGGGTATTGAGCTCGGTAGCGGCCATTGTTAGAATATCGGTATTAATTGATTCATAATTCTGTAGTAACACACACACAAACGTACATACACACACACACATATATATATATATATATATATATATATATATATATATATATATATATATATATATGGGTAAAAAACACGAGAGGTAACACGTGAATAAGTATAACTATTTGGTTGTACTACGTAGGGAAAAGAAAGATTGATTGGAGTTAGTACTTTCGTTATCTTAACATTTTTAAACTCACAATGGTTTATGAAATAAAGAGCCACCGTATTTATACAAAGCAATGTTTTCTCTATAAGGTCAGATTTTTTTTAGGACCTCTGATAAGTCTGATTTGAGGAAGAAAGATAGGACTGGATGTAAACAAAACAAACCGGGGCTAATAATAGAGAAGACATTGCTCTGTATAAATACGGCATGTCTCTATTTCTTAAACCATTGTGAGTTTGGAAAAACAAGCTTTTAAGGTACGCTTCACGAGGGCGATCGCGACTATGAAAGAGAAAAAAATTAATAGGGAATTCAAAGGAGAAAGGAGAAAGGAGAGTTGAGGTAAACAAACAGCGAAAATACAATGTATAGATATTTCATGAACGTGAAAGAATGATGAAATGAATCCAGCAAACCACAAGAAACAGAAAAAGCGGTTGCTCGCTGCCTCAGTGTGCATGGTTCGAATCCCACCCCTGTACCGAATTTTTGCGAATTAGAAAATAAAATTTCTGAAGAAGAATTATCTTGTTTTTCTCTTTCTTGCGTTTTGCTGAATTCAAATATATATATATATATATATATATATATATATATATATATATATATATATATATATATATATGTTTGTGTGTGTGTGTGAGGTTGGATAGAATTAAGTAGTATTGAGTAAGTAATGGCAAGGTGATAACCAACTGGCGCATTTTGATTCAATAAAGACAAGAGGGAGAGACTGAGAGCTAAGCCTAAAAGTGAAGAGAGAAAAATGCTTAATTATTTAAATTTTAAGCAAAAAAATCATTGAGAGAATTCCCGCAGAATATTTGTAAGATGGGATCTGTAAATAGACCGTCAAGCAAACACGGATTATGCCATGAATCAGAAACCCAACATATGCAAGAGTCGCTATTTCCGGCAAGGAAATTTGTCGGGTCGCTATTTTGGACATGGTAAAATTGGGTTCACTATCATGGCATGGTCACTCTTCAAAGACGTTTTCTTAACCCCAGATGCTAGGTTTAGGTTGGATTCGCACATGTTAACCAAAACGCAATTGAGGTCTGAGCCCTAGAATTCAAGTTTGGGCGTTTGTCGAGGTAGATACTAAGTATTCACTAGCAGTTATGTATATGGATATATTGGAACCGACACACCAATAAACTCTTTTGCCAATAATCGAAAAACTGATGAGAGATGATTAATTATTCATAGTGATGAATGGCGAGCTGACAGAAGCCTGGCCACTAATCCAAATTACCAGCATAGAACCGTCAAACAATCGTTGCATTTCGTTAATTCACAGACAGGCGTTCATAAACAACATACTCAATTGTATTGGGAGGAGATAATGCCGAACACAACAGCATGCGAGGATGCAGACACGAATTTCTCTTAGGTTATTTAGACAGTTCATGCTGTTGGAAGTAATTAAACAATGATAGAGAAAGCATAGTAGAGGTTGAGCATAATGGATTCAGGAACTTTAAAGAGATATATATGCAGGAAAAGAAGAAAGCTCGTATATGTTACTTCGAAATAGAGAAAGAAAGGATTTGACAGAGTAAATGGGGACAAGATATGGATGAAATTGAATGATGAAGGCATGAATGGTAAATATTCTGGATGTGATTAGGAGTTTATATAGAGAAAATTGAGTAAAAATGAGTCTGAAACGATTTAAAAACTTTAATGGATGTTTAATAATGTGTGTATGAAAGAGAAATTCACTATGCCTCTACAGCTTTTTAGTCTGATCATTGATAAGCTACTAAAAGATTGAAGCATACCAAAGGAGGAGTGAGGTTAGCTGACATCATTATTAATTGTTTATGATATGCGTATGATATCATGATATGAAGCGAAAATAGATATGATCTGCAGTTAATGGTAAATGTCACGGCAGATTATGGGAATGAATGGTAAGTGAAATTTAGTGGGATTAAGTGCAAGTAAATATCTTTGGTAAAGAAAGGAATGCGGAATGGGTCTTACGAATTGAGTTGCTGGAAGTGGGGAAGAATACAAGTAGTTAGGCATAAGCATTTACAATAGAGATGATGTGTTTTAAAAGCACAAAAGAAGGAAGTATTTAAAGATGCAAAGAATGATTGGAATGTTAAGAGAGTCATAACAAAGTAGGCAAATAGTTATGGAATTGTCAGAGAGCTCTAAAAGGAAGTGTGAGTTCCACTCAGTCTATAATGATATAAGGTATGCAAGGTGAGCAAAAGGGAAGAGGATAGGCTGGGGAATATCGAGAATAAGGTAGCTAGGATGTTTTTGGCAGCAAATGGGTATGTATAGTTGGAAGCATTGAGAGGAGAGCTTGGATTGAGCAGATGTTATGACAAGTTTGCCAAGATAAAAATGCGTTACTTACTGCACTTTAAATGCCTGAATGGCACAAGTGGGATAGAATACATATAAAGAATAAACATAAGAATGGAATGGAAGAGGGAAATTTAGAAAATAAGGAAAAAGTATGAACTTTGGGAAAGGGTCAGAAACCAGACAATGAGTGATAAAATAAAAGGAAGCATAAAGGAAGTGACATAGGGAACGGGTGGAAAGGATTAAAGGAAGAGAACTCTGTGGGTGTATAGGAAAAAAAGAAAATCTAGAGAGGATAAATTCTACGATGGTACTCTAGAGAGCCACCTGTTGTTTAAGGTAAGAACTGGCATACTGATGACTAATGGAAGAATGTATAGGTGGAATAAATAGTGAGTTGAATGTATAAATTGCAGGGAAAATGTAAGGGGAACAGTCCAACTCGTGGTAGTGGACTACAATGGGTATGAATGTGACAGAGAGATAATGAGGCAAACAATAAATTACCAGCTGTGTAGGGAGGTATGAACTGATGTGAGAGAAAGGGATGATCAGGGATTAGCAACACTACTGGGGTAAGAGATGGGGGACGTAAGAGTTAACAGGAAGAAAAATGTTATAGCGGATATCACAAACAAATCCCTGACTAAGATATGAAAGAAAAGGGGAGTGTATGAGACATAGAAGGTGGTGATGCATAAACATATATAGGGGAGAGAGAGAGGTCTAGACGGATAAGATAAAAACATACACTAAAGGTGGAGTCAAGTAAAGTATGGTAGGGTGTGGACAGTAGATTACAGTAGCTGCAATTGTACGGTGGTGGAGGTATTTTAGTATGCTGTGGAAAGGAATGCAAGGGAGTAGGTTTAGCGGAATGAAGTAAATTAAATGGTACACAAAATCTTTGCACAGGGGGAGATCCAATTAAGGCTGAATCAAATAAGTCAATTAATTTAAAGAAATTGCCAAATCCCGATCTAAATGGTGGCATAAGAAGGCCAAAGTGCGTTCCTTATTTTAGGCACAATACAATAAAAATGTGAGTAAGATATAAAGCCACTATCATCCTGCGGATATTGGGGCTGGGAGGGTACAAATCATCAAAATGTCAGCTGTAGCATAACAGCTTGTGCTCTCTGAGCACTACTTGCCTGCTTAAAAGTGTATAGAGGGAGTCTATTTAAGTTTTTCGGGTGTTATTATGTATGTATCCTGATCTATGTAAGAGAGGATCATTTAACCTGACTTACAATTTCCGTAGTTTGATCATTTATATTTAATTTACCAAACCTAACTATCCTGTAACCTTCCAGAATTGCACGAATTTTCAAGAAATATCCGTTGTACAAACGGAGAACGGTCCTTCAAAACGTGGGGAAAATGTACCTAAATTAACCGATGGATATTTAATTGAATCTCTCAACTCTCGGAGCCCAAACCCAGCCGTTTTTACATAAAAGGAAGCTGCGGGGAAACTCTCGCGTCCATTGGAACACAGGATATAAAAATCCACTCAGCCATTTGGGGTGGATCAGCATTTGTCAACAAACCATCGACACTTATTCCCCTTGCGGCAGCTTGAACAACTACTCCTCTGCGTTAGAGTGTCTTTTCCGTCTTTGGCGCTGCTAATCCCTCGCTTTCCTATTGTCCTTTTTGATTGGTTAATAGACTATGACCATTGGTTCCCATTGGCCGAGAAGATTAGCCATGATTACTACTGTACACCAAAGATCGTCGACAAAGCTCCCCCAATCCCCCAAACCACAGGATTTATGTGTGTATACCTAAATATAGCTTCGTCAGCCTCATCATCCTTGGGATGTGTAAAAACGTGTATATATTATATATTATCCTGACTAGTTACACTTTTATATAAAAACATAAATGGCAACATTCGCGGTGTTGCCATTTTAATGATTAATTTTCCGTTTATTTGCCTGGAGAAAGCTGAAAACGAAGGAATGTACAAAGCAAATAGAGTTTTGTTAGCTCAAGGGATCTGAGGATTTTCCCTATTTACCGATTCGCTACTTGTGGTACACTTCTCAAATAGAAGAGGTGGAATCGTTTTAATTAATTAACTGTTTGGGATTCCATCCGACGAATTTGCAATTAAGGTATCTTAAAATTGTTTTCTCAACCTATTGTTATTAAAGACATCATCATAGCGGATGAATCTCTAATTGGGAGATGTCATCTGAAATGTTGGTGTAAAGACTTAGCGGCACGGAGTCACATGAGAAGACTTAGCGTGGCAAGATGCTCAAAAGACCATAAAAAAGGGCACTATTAATTATGAAATCTTAAAAAATAGGTTCAGAAACGGAGAGGGGAGGGACAAGTCTCAACTAAAAAGACCCAGAGAAACGAACAAAGCACCTGGCACCGGGTAAACAAACAAACAGTGACATTATTCATTTCGTAGGCACCCTTGGTTTTATAGTGCCATTCCTTTATCACCTGCACTATTAAAATTCAAAATACAAAAACCAACGAGCGCATCTCTGTCAGTTTTTAGCATGAGGTTCGCAAAGAAAGTGATAAAGTTAGTGGAAATGAAAATATACGAAATAGCCTCAGTGGAAGACGCACAGCTCTCCTAATCAAATTTGGGATAACGATTGGCTCGTTTTCCCTGCCCGTATAGCTACCGTGCCCCAACAACTTGACGCATTTTGCTTAATCTTTCGGTAACCCCTACAAGGGGTAGTACTTAAGACTACTTGTGTCCTTCGCAAGAACTTGTTTATGGAGGTTTGGGCTCCCTAGGCACCAGTCGCAGGATTGGCATTGTACTCCTGAGCCGATTTTGCTGCTACCGTTCTTCTCTTCAGGTTTTCTTCTGAATAAAAATTTCCCCGTGGGATTACACCATTCGGTTCAAGGTTCTGCAATAACCGAGTGAAAACAGCTTGTCATGGTTAAACTATTTTTGGTATGATAGTCGTCGGATGGGGACGCACAGAAACACCATGAGCGACAATAGAGTCAGCGCTCGCGGTGAGCTGCCGGCATTCAGGCGGTGCGTCGTGTCTGAGATGTGGACAGCTCTGTTTACGTATATGTTAACGCAGACACCACTACACCGTTGCCTCTTCCTCGCTCTCCTCTCATCGCAAACACCACCCATCACCCCTCCGTCTTGAAACCTGCCGAAGGGATTTCATATTCACATACCACTGATGTAGTGGTATGTGAGCCAGGAATACTTGTTTGATCAGGAGGGGGGGGAGGCAAAACCCAGTACTACTGCTGTGTTCATCTTTCCTTAGAACGAGGAGCTTAGTGATCGCATAAGCCCATAGTGTCTATTGACTTTACTATAAGAAAAATATTACAAAAAGATACACGTAATATGGCTATTCGTGGGCAATGCTGTTCAAGGTATCCCAACTTAAATTCCAAAGTAAAGTCCACAATATCAATTCTCACTTGTCCTAAAATATTGACGAAGGGAATGGGGTGAATAAATATAAATGCACTCTTGACACCGCTTCAATATTTGAATTTAGAACACTTAAAGCCTTTGCAACTTACAGTCAACCGTTTGTTTCTTGTTTCGAAGAATTTATTTCATTTGGTAAATTCTAATCTAGGGATTGATTTTCACGGGTTTATCAGCATATTTGTTATACACATTGGAGATTCTGATTGGGTAAGGTAAAATGGTAAGTGATTTTTTTTGTGTCAGATACCATCATGTCACTTTTGATAGTGTAAGGCACAGCAGTAGATATGTTTCTATAAGGTACATGCACTTGTGGCTTATATTTTCTGGCAAGGTAGGTGAGTTTGTTTGTGAATGATATACCAGTAGTAAATCTGTTTGTGTAAGATGCACTAATAGATAATTTTGCTTCTAAGGTACACCGTTAGGTTAAAAAGAAATGTGTAAGATACATATGTCCTTTTATTTATGTATGGTACACTCCTAAGGGAATTTTCTTGTGTGAATACACTGCTAGGTGATTTATTTGTATGAGATTCCTCGGTACATGGTTTTGTTTGTGAATGGTAAACAAGTAGGGGATAAGTTTGAGTAGGGTGCATGACAGATAATTTTGCATATGTAAGGTAGACCTGTGGGTGATTTCTTTTGTGCAAGAGACACCTATGTATGATATGTTGGTATAATATGCACCGACGAGTGAAATTTTTGTGCAAGCTTCATTGATTGGGTAACAAATATTCACAAACTTTCGTTTCTCTTATTTTTCTGAGTGTTCTTAATATTAAATTTTGCGCTGATTCCAAATATGTCCTTAACTTTTATCTATCGTCGACCGTTTGAAAGATATAAATAATTATGCTCATATAAAGAAATGTATGGGATACGGGTAAAGCAGACTTACATTGGTCGCTAATTGATTTATTTTATTTTTTAGGTTTATGATAAATATTGACTTTCTTGATTATGGCTACAAGAGGAAGCAGAAATTCACCAGATTCGTTCTGTTTTGTGTGTGGTTTCTATGTTGGACCTAAGCATGTATCACATAAAATTGTGAAAGGTGCAAAGTACTGGATTGTTTATAGATTGTACTTTGGAATGGCTATAGGTGACCAAGAAAAACCATGAGCCCCTGATGTGATATGTGGAAGTTGTCGATCAAATTTAGATGCATGGCTGAGAGGTGCAAGAAAAGCAATGCCATTTGCTGTGCCGAGAGTTTGGCGAGGGCCAAAAAATCATCACGATGATTGCTATTTTTGCATGATTGACATATAAAAGTACAGAAAAATTAAGGGAAAAAAATTCCTTCGATATCTCAACATTTCATCCTCTATTGCACCTGTGTCACATGATAATACCTTATTGGTTCCACGGACTCCAGAAAATGCAGGTAAATCCTATCAAATTGTAAGCTATATTCTTTGTAATAGAATCAATACTGAAATATTCAAAACATCTAGCTAAGGTTTCTTGCAATGTTATTACACATGCATTCCATATTTATGCTCCAGCTATTAAATGCATCTCTTTTTATATATATTTTTTCATGTAGAGGGTATGATGGAGGTCTCATCAGGAGAGACGGAAGGTTGTGACAATGAAGAAATGGATGAAACGTTTGAGCCAAGAATGAGTACCTTCCCACACTTTCCAAATCAACGTGAACTGGGTGATCTCATCAGGGACTTGGGTCTCACTATGTCAGGAGCTGAGCTTTTGGCATTCAGACCTAATGAAAGAAATCTGTTGGGGGAGGACTGCAGATCAACAGTATACAGGAAGCGCCATGACGAATTCGAAGTATACTTTGATATAAGTGAAGATCTCTGCTTCTGCAAATATATTAATGGCTTGTTTACAGCCACTGGAATTGATCACAACCCTGAAGAATGGCAACTTTTCATAGATAGTCCTACAATAAGCCTCAAAGCTGTTTTACTACATAATGAGAATCAGTATTCATCCTTTCCTATAGCATACTTGGCACAGATGAAGCAAGAATATGACAATGTAAAAGAGCTTCTCGAGAAGGTAAACTATACTAAGTTTAAATGGAATGTTTGCGGTGATTTTAAAATGCTTGCCTTCTTACTCGGATTGCAGGGCGGCTACACCAAGTATTCATGTTTTCCTTGCCTATGGAACAGTAAGGCTGATTATGAACATTGCCAGAAAGTTGGGTAGCCCCCTCAAGATGATGTGCAGTCAGGAAAACTAAATGTTATTAGACAGCCTCACGTAGAGCCTGCCAAAGTTTTACTACCTCCATTTCATATAAAGCTTAGTTTGGTTAAACAGTTTGTAAAAGCATTTGATCATTGTCGAGAAGCATTTCAAGAGATTCGTCTACTGTTTCCAAAGCTATCAGAGGCCAAGGTTAAAAGTGGTATATTTAATGGAGTGCAAGTAAGGAAAATATTGGTCAGTACAACTTTAGAATGCAATGAGTGATGTCGAAATTAAGGCGTAGTGTGCATTTCGAAATATAGTTAATGTATTCCTTGGTAAAAATAAAGACTACAAGCAGCTGGTAGCAAAACTTTTAGAAAGTTATAAGAATTTAGGATGTAGAATGTCACTAAAGGTGCACTTTTTGCATTCACATTTGGAGTTTTTGCGTGAGGATTTGGGAGAAGCGAGTGAGGAGCATGGTGAACGGTTTCATCAGGACATTGCTATAATGGAGAAAAGATACCAAGGAAGATGGGACACTGCTATGATGGGGACTATATATGGTCACTGGTGCGTAAAGATCAAGGAGCTCACAGTAAGAAGGCGCGTTCTTCAGTGTACTTTTAGTAAGTTATCTCTTATAATCACATTTTCTTATTAGTTTAAAAAGGAATAAAAGGACAAAATATTATCAGCTATTATTCATGGACAATGTGAATATGCTAAATAAGGTGAACTGTCGCAGCTATTTATGGTTAGTTTTATATAAAAAATTCCAATTATCTCCCAAAATATCGATGCTATGCAACTTTCAATTGTATTTTGGGAATCAGGAGGTAAAACCACCTTAGGAACACTAAAAACATTTAGAGAAACAAAACTAGTGTTATTGATATATTTATGTAAGGTACATTAACAGGTGATTTTGCAATGGAGGTATGCTGCTCGGTGATTTTGTTTGTGTAAGGTACACAATTCAGGAGGGGATGGGGATCCTGTCAAAGATGCTACATTGTCTAGACACGCAACAACTTCAGTTCTCCTATCGAAAAAGCTGTTAACAAATAACTAGCATACAAATTAGCATAAACTATCTTAAATTAGCATAAAAATAGTGTAAACTACTATAAACACTAAGTACAAGATCCCGCGTAAAACCCACCAAAGTGTTTTGTTGCATCATAAAAATTTGCATTTAGTTGTTTTTTCTAGCGGACAACCCTCAACTCTCTTACACAAAGGTAGTGAAAAGAACTCTTAGAGAAAATAATGAAGTTAGGGTGAAGGATATTATGTTAAAGCTATATAACCTGAGTATCTTTAACGCATCCGACTCTGTTACCATATATTAACTTCAAAGGCATATCATATATTGGCATTCATATACATATTGACAATAGGCATATTTGCATGATGATGAATATTGGTATACATATATATATATATATATATATATATATATATATATATATATATATATATATATATATATATATATATATATATATATATATATATATATATATATGTAAAAGTAGACATATATTGGCATACATTGCGTAGAGTAACATATAAATATATATTAGAATTACAGGCATATGGAGATATATTGGCATAATGATATATACTACCATGCCTTACATAGACATATTTTTATATTAGCATAGGCAAAATAATGACATATATTGGCATATTTGTGTATATTGGAATATTGATATACTAAGGCTTGATTACAGATATTTTTCATTGATATATGCTGGTATATGAGGAGAAAATTCAATAATTTCTTGATTTATGAAAATAATATTAAAATAAATGGACAAAACCTAACAAATTCGCACGAACACATTATTATAAATTCTAAATTCTACACAATGAATTATTTAATGTAATTTTTAAAGTAATGAAGTGGCAACTAATCAGCCAGCTACTTACTGGATTTTTTTACACAACAATAATTGCTACTGTTACTGTCTTTTGGATAGAGCATGTTGCTGTAAACATTACAAAAGCCAAACTATATTATAGATTAACACACCTAATTTTATATACAGTGTGTTCTTGTAAATTCTATAGTAACATGATGTATTAAAATAAAAATAGTATGCATTGTTGCTATAAAAATTCACTAAATTAGTGGATGTTAGCCGCCAGTAAATTACTGCCGCTCCGCGGCATCGTTGAACACTCGGAGGCCAAGTGCCCGTTTCCGAGCGCCCTTGAATTGGTCGTCCTCCTCCCACAATGCCGGGTCCTTTGCCAAGAAGCCTTCGTTCGCTTCGAGTTTCTGAAAAAAGGACAGTGTCTTCAAAGTGACGAAGGACCAAAGGGAAGTAGACATCGTCATCTTTTTTCCCTGAAATCGCTTGATTTCCTTCTTCTAGGCGGGCTTGTCCAATGCCTTGACCATCTGCTTCTCCTCATCCACATCAATCCTTGAGTCGAAGAAAGAAGGCCAGTCCCGCGTTTTCCTCGGAAACGTACCACAGGTGGCGCCGCAGGGCTTGTTCTGCTGCCTTGGCAACGGTTTGGTGAGGGTATGTCTTGAGGATCTCGAGGAAGAGCACGTCGTTCAACGGAGCTTTCCCAGAAATCGGTGCCTCAAGCCATTGTTTGCAGTACACCAGAGCAACAAAAAGGACCACACGTTCCACTCCGGATTCTCTCGACAAGTCAGCGAGAGCTGAAATTTCAGTATCTGAAGCTTGAGGCAGTAGATGGCCTTGGCCATCCACCGGGCTTGATGAAGAGCTCCAGGACAGCGGAATGGTTTGGCTAAGCCTTTACCACCGAGGAACAGGTAGGAGAGACGGAGAAGTTCTTCATAGTCCTCCCTGAGATGGTTCTTCGACATCAGAGCCTCCTTCAGGGAGTCCAATGCATCGTCCTTCAGCTTGCTGGAAGTGTCACTGGTGGCGAAGAACTCTACGAGGTCCACCGATGTTTCCATCGTCTCTCTCTGCAAGGAATCTACGAAGGACCATCGATCACGGAGTCGTTTGAAGATTCCAATGTCAGGATCAGAGGAAGAGGCGAGGCTGGCTTAAAAGATATCCTTGAGGATCACCTCGTGGACATGATGGCGGCAGGCAAACCAAATCAAGCTTCGTCCGAGTTCTTGCTCAGTCCGAATGCAAGCTCCTTGCACCATGCCAGTATTTGAAGCCGTGGTGTCGAAGCAGAAGGCGATGATCTTGTCGCTGACGCCCGCCGGAACCCAAAGAAGGAACTCGGCGTCATCTTTCCCTGTGAGGAGGACGGCGATGCGGTCATCGGTATCGCCAGGGAGGTAAAGGACGAGATTTTCGTCCCAATGCAGGACAAACCTCTCGGATATCTCCTCGTTTCGCAGCTCCCAGATCTTCACTGTGGCTTGTTCTCACCCCACAATTCGTGTTGGATAGACCGTGCTATTTGAGACCGCCATACTCCAAATGTCGATTCCGAGAACTTGAGCGGTAGATGCAAACGTTGACTTTGCTTCCTGGACCGACAACTTCTCTCGATCCCAAGTTGAAATGAGGTCAAGATCTTTCACGGAGATCGGTGGCATGTGTTTGAGATGTTTCCTCGGGCTTCGGGATCCACGAGCCGGTGATGACGTCGTCGAAACAGGACTGTTGCTGCTGCTTTGGTCCGGGATTTCCGCCCTTTCAGTCAGCCTGGCAATGTCGCTGTATTTACGTTCCCGGAGCCGCTTGAGTCGATTTCCGCGCTCGACCTGCTTCTTCACCTTCTTCGCTGTCACAAGGTCAATTCCAGCCATGGATGATTTCCCTCTGTATTCTCTCTGACTCCGAAGGAACTCCTTTTGCTCGTCCTTCACATATGCCGGTTTGAGGAAAGCGGAGTGTGCGAGATCGAAGATTTCTTGGAGGTCTCCCTTGAAAATCTCAACATCCATACGATGTTTTGGCCTGTTTTTGTTCTTGTTCTTCTTGAGGTCATTTTATGCATTTATTAGCTTTGACAGCTTCGTGCCGGCGTGTGTTACTGTAGTTATCGGAATCCCGGCGCGCGACCAGAAGGGGAGAACCTCCTCCACCACTGTGTTCCTGCTCCCGCTCACCGTCTTCCCTATCTCCCGGCCTCCCGGTAGTGGGGGTGGTAGTAGCGGAGAAGTACCTGCTCCTTCGATGGTAGCCGGGCTCAAGTGATTTCCTCGATTAGAGTCTTGTCGATCAGCCAAATATTACTAGCGGCTCTTGTCGCCAAGTTTATAACCTGAGGGAGAAAAAAAAAGTGGGAAGTTAGAATAATCCTGAATTTCGAGTCACGTCACGTAAATGTTCACTTTGTCGGGACCCTTAAATATTGGCCCACTCAACATACCCTTACGCCGAAAACTTAATAAGCTTTTGAAAAGATTTTACACACATATCAACTCTTAAATAGTTTTCCTTAACAACTTTCATATTGGAAAATTTTTCAAAACTAAAGACAGACTCCCACCTGAAATGAGCTGTTCATTTGTCTATAAATTCATTTCCCCCAGGTGCCACTAGGAGATCTACATTAGCAGCAACGTTCGCTCACTTAGGGCTAGGGTTTGTTCTCATCTTGGTATTAGCTCTCGCACTGGCTCCACCTTGACCAATAAAGAAACTTCTCCCATTCGAGATCATTTAATTAAATGTAAGACATAAATTTCCCACACAAACTTTCAAATTATAGGACATGCCAAGGACTCCACTTCCCTGCGCATTCTCGAATCATTATTTATAAAACAACTAAATCCCAGTTTAAATTTTGATTCAACTGCTTTTCCCCTTCTCATTTCATAAATCACTCAAAATATTTTCACAACCTACCAATCTTTAATCGGTTCCTTCTATAATCTTTCCTCAGTCTCTCCGCTTTTACCGTCCACTAAAGGTGACTAATATTTTTGTGTACCAATCAATTGCCCCAATTAGTATTTTATATTTATCCATATTTATAGCATCTCTATTTATTGTCAACAGTTTTCAAATGATTTTTTTCCACATTTACACTTACTATTGCTGCTTCATTAAGTGACTAATATCTGTGTCAACCAATAATTGCATCAACTAGTGTTATATTTATCCATATTTAAAGTACCCATAATTGATCCATATCTAAAGTTTCAATAGTTTTCAAACGATTTGTCAAAATTTCAATTAACTAAATAATTTATTTCTAATCCTTGTGTGCATTATAATTTTTGTAATTTTAAACGTGTTCTCAATCTATCTTATTGACGAGAAGATGGGTAAGGTACCCGAAACGTTGTACTTAATTAAATGAGAAATTTTACATGTCTCATTTTGGGATTTATCCTCAACTTGAAAATAAGCCTTCTTAGAAGCAAACCTATAGAATATATATATATATATATATATATATATATATATATATATATATATATATATATATATATATATATATATATATATACATTTTAGTGTATCCGTGCCGTCAAAAATGATGGCATTATTTTTAAGTTAGAGCTATAGTTGATTAGTGAAAACTGTTTTTAAATGAAAAAAACAAAACGCGCCTCTTTAAATTTATAATAAATCAATATGCTTATGTATATCAATTATCAGTACAAGATAAAATATAAATTGGACGGGAATGAACAAAGAGACAAGAAACAGGATTTTTTTAGAGGAAAGAGAAAGGGACATTAGAAGAACATTAGAATCAAAGAGAGCAGAGGGCGGCACAATGAAGGCAATCCTTTACCGAGAAGACAAAAATAATGTTGGTGGAAAAATGTTTGAAATTCCTGGCCGGGACTCGAACCCGGGTCTGCTGATTTCCGGTCAGATGCTATACCGTTAAGCTAACAGGCACAGACCCTACAAGGTTTCTGCATCTTTCTTTCTGTCTTCAAAATTGTTATGAAAATAATTATGGCGAAAGCCCTGTTGTGGTTGTTATCACCCGCATAACTTGTATTTGCTCTTTTTCTGTATATATATATATATATATATATATATATATATATATATATATATATATATATATATATATATATATATATATATATATATATATCCACTCCAAACCCTAAATGTGGTTGGCAGAAGTGGGTATTTGTGCTACTTTTTGTGGTACTGCAGTACTTCGGTTCACAAAAGTATATATATTATACAAAGAAATAAAGTTACTTCACCATTTTTTCATTAAAAATTATATGAAAAAGCTACAATTATCTTATTAAATAATTATATTTAATAAATTTTAAATATATTGTCGTTTTATATTATACTTATAAAAGAAAGAAAATGGTGAAGAAACTTTAATTTTTGATATAATACCAAGTCGTTGAAATATATATTACAATTTTTTTCAAAATAAGTAGATTTGAGTTTTACCGAGAAAAGAAATATATAAATAAACCAGGCAATGGCTTCCCTACTGCCCCCTACGGGGGGAGCTTGCCTTTCACTACTAAGATTAAAATTTAAAATCTAAAAAAAAAGCAGCCATAATTAAATTTGTATCAATTTTCTGAACTTCACCAATTATAAAAAATTTAAAAAGGATCTCTAAACTAAATTTCCCACCTTTCAAAATATATAAAAATTTTGAACTTCACCATTTTGATTTTGATATTCTAAAAGAATCATTATAATAACTTTGCTAAAAAACATAATTCATAATTAAACTAAGATGAAATTATTATTCAAATACTCAAAAAAATCCCCTTTTTAAATTGTTGACTTAGTAATACACGACGGGTATTATTATTATAGATTATAGATGTATATATATATATATATAAGTAAAAAAACTTAATAGCTGGTTATGGTATATGATAGTGAACACTGTATAGGAGCCAAAAGTTTAATTTACGAGACCAGTTTCGGTATGTAGTTTATCATACCCTCTTCAGTCGTATACTGAGAATGCGATTGTTACAAAAGTCTATAAATAGCATACATATCAGAAAAAAACACCACAAAGAAACACAAAACGGGGGAGGGGGAAGTATTAATCTGGCAGGGTGAGTCTAAGATCTTTGACTAAGCTGTTTACGATGAGGTTACGGGAATGGAGGCTGCATTTCAATTGCCTACGTGACAAATCAAAATTGGGAATTTCTCGTATTAATATAGATTATACTATTTTTCTTCTACGGAAATCTTCACAATTATATATGATTTGTGACTTTGAATAGTCAATTTGGTAGTTGAAATTGCTAATATGTTCATAAATTTGTTTTGTTAAGGTTCTTCCGGTCTCTCCTATGTAAAATGAGGGACAGTTTGTAGAGCCACACGAGATTAAATATACACCTGCTTCATTTGGCTGATCCACGGGCTTGGTCGAAGGGAAAGATTTAAGGAAAGAAAAAGAGGATTTACTGTGGTTAGGCCTGGAGAAATAACTTTGTTCACTACTTTGAGGAGGGGAGAAAAATGGAGGGATAGACACTTCGTATTACTAAATTGGTTTTCATGCTAAGGACGGTAATGAGTAGATTTTGCTTTAGATAAACCTTTATTGATCACGTGGAGGGGATAATTTAATTGAATAAAACTGCAGGTTATATATGTAATCTCGTCTTCTAGAAAGCAAAGGTCACATATCCTAAGTTCTCTCAAAAACATACCGGATGCAACGGCTCGCTTAATATTAATATCATGATGAGAAAATAAATGGATATAAGAGTTAGAATGAATTGGTTTTCGGTACAATGTGAAGCTAATTTTGTCAATGCCCCCAACAATTTTTACCCAAGAAAGGATATACAATTATCTTTTTCCCATTAAACTTTGAAATTGATAGTGGGATGGAGGTTAAGATATTTAAGGAAATTGTCAAATACGTTTAAAATATTAATAGTTTAAATAGATATGACATCGTCTACATACCTATACCATACAAAATTATGATGGGGAATCACAGAAGGTGGTAATCATAATTCGAAATGTTCCATAAAATGGTTATCGCACATATTATGTAACGGTAAGCAACTTTAAGTTCACCTCGACCGTCTCCCGCCCATCTTCTTTGGCAACAGCCCTGAGGTTTGTCCGTATTCCTGATATGTAAACCAGTGTGAGGAAGAGCAAAACGTTGGTTTGCCTGCCCAGTCCTCGTGGACTCTTTGAGGCCTTCATCAGCGCGCTCATTCCCCGCAATTCACACATAATCTCGATATCCGCCCGGCTCGTGAAAACTGTGGCGTCACGGATATCGCGAACAAGGGGATTCGGATTCCATGATCCGAGAGCACTCTGGGTGCTATGTGAGTCGCTATAAATTGCAATATGGTGTGAAAACCGTGCACTTCGCATTATCTCTCGTATCGAGCTCGGTATTGCAACCAGCTCGGCCGTGAAGACAGAAGCAGCGACGGGCAAAGCTCCGCTGACTTCAAACAGAGGAGATACTGCATGAAAACCGACCCGTTCTTGGGACTTAGAGCCATCCGTTCTAGGGTGACACAGAGTGTGCTCCAAAGAGATCGAACGCAGCACTTCCGACGTTGTAGAAGCTTTGGGGGCAGAGGCGTGGCGACAAATAGTCAAAGGGTGGCGTCCGGAAAAGAACACAGGGCGCCACTGGCCCGAGATCTATACATAGCTGGCGAAGGAGTTTCCTAGCCCTAAACCCAAGAGCGCAGAGTGGGTATACTCTCAACAGGGGACGTGCGGAAGGCACAGATCGCCAGGTGAAGGATGGTGTAGTAAACCGAGTCCACCTTCTGCAATACACGCTAGGCTGCGGATGCATAAAACTCGCATCCGTAGTTGAGCTTCGAACAAACAAAGAATCGCTAAAAAAGTAAGTAGTAACCCTATTAGCGCTCCAGTTGGTGAACGTTAGGAACGAAGAATATCATAATGCGGGTACAAGAAACAATAAGGTTGCAAAAATGAGCCTCTTAGGTGAGGCGTCGGTCAAATACAAAACCAAGGAAACGGTGCGAGTTCACAACTTCCAGGCGAACTCCCTTTAGAAACAAGTCTGGGTCAGGGTGGAGCTCTGGACAGCAGCAGAAGTGAACCACCTTACTATTGGCCAGGGAAAATCGAAGCTTGTGCGCTTCGGCAAAGAAATAGACGCGGTTCAATGTCTGTTGGAGTCGACGCTCCTGTGTTGTCATCTGGGCCACACCAAAAGAGATGGAAAGGTTGTCCACGTAGCGCGTAGCGAGATTATCTTCCGATAGCACCGTGGTGATGCCGTTGATTCTCAGGGCAAAGACTGCGACACTGAGGACACTTCCCTGCGGTACACCCTCTTCCTTCTCCAGTGGACCGGACAGTGCTCCCCCCACCGCATACGCGAAATCGACGATCTCGCAAAAATTCGGATATAAAGATTAAGTGGCGTCCCCTCACCCCAATCTTGTGGAGACTCTCCATATTACCGTATCGCCATGCGGGATCATAGGCCTTCTCCAGATCGAAAAACACCGTGGCGTATTGATGTCTACGAAGGAAGGCCTCACATACGGCATTTTCCAGTCGCAGCAGAGGCTCCCACGTGGAGTGGCATTTGCGGAAGCCGCACTGTGAGGAAGACACGTGGCATCCAATATTCAGAAAAGAGAGATTGAGCGGATACCGAATGAGGTAGATTGATATCTTCCTGGTTTGCGAAAAGCGAGCACAGTTAGCGATTCTCCAAGAGACTGGGAGGATACGCTTACAAAATCCTGTTGAACAAATCTACCAGAAAGGCCATGCCTCGCTCACTCAGGTGTCGAAGCATGGCGTACGAGACATCGTCTGGAGCAGGGCGGTGTCCACTCACGAAGTGAGAGAGAAACTCAATTCACTCAATGTAAACCTGTTGTTGTAGGGTTCTCCACCTCTGGAATAAATTCCAGTTTGCGGTCTTCCGCGACATTATGATGCGCATTGAGTACTGGTGGAGCAGTACTACGGCTACAGAATGCGAAGAAAGTGGTCGCGAAGGACTCCCAACGAACGTGGGGGACGAGATTGCGGTCCCGTTCTTCTTGGGAACTTGAACCGAATACTTTTGACTCGCTTCCACGCCTCTGCTAGAAGGATCTTCTCGTTAAGTGAAGACACCTATGCTCGTCAAGAAGAGAGCTAGGCGTGCTTCAAAACATACCGGAACTTAGCCCTAGCTTGACGAACTTCACCGACAGTGAAGTCGTTTGAGCAGCGCTTATAGTGCATGTAAGCATAGCACTTCTGCTTCAGGGCTTTTTCACACTGGGCTGACCACCACCATGAAAGCGGTCGTTGTGCAAAACGGCCAATATTCTAGAAATAATAGGTAGACCCACGGTTATGAGGATGCCAGAGAAGAACTCAATGGTCTCATCCACCGACTTAAACCTTTTAACTGAGACAAAGAATACAGTCATCTCCTGAAATGCCAACCACCTCACTCGCGCCAAGCAGTACCGGGTCAGGCTCTCAGTCGGCAGCGGACCTGAAAATGATACTTGAATGGGAAAGTGACCACTACCATGGAGGTGATTGGCTACCCCCCCCCCTTCCCCTAATCAAGCTGTTCCTCCATACCTCACAGAGATAGATCATGACAGGAAAATAAAGCGATTCTCGGGCAGTGATGCGTAAACTCATCCAAATTTATGACACCTATGTCCAGCTCATCAATCAGGCCAGCAAGGACCTAACCCTGGGATTGATCGAGTCATCCCCCCCCACAGGGGGTGTCTACTGTTCAAATCCCCAAGCAAGATAAAGGGACTTAGCAACCCTGCACGATGCGGTGGAAGGCCTGGAGGGGACAGAAGCAGAGGGTGACTTTTTAACATTGAGGGAAAAGAGGTCCCAGGCAGCGCCGGGTGCCGCAGGACCAAATCCTTAGCCTCGTGAAATGAGAGACGATCTTTGGCCTAAAAGGCCATAATTTCCTTCTAAAGGAGAGACACACTTAGGCACACACGATTTGGACTTATCGTGTGTGGCCTTGGGGCCACTTACACAGACTTGGGGTATCTCCGACTATGCACGTCTACAGGAGCGATTTGGATAGCCGAAGTGGTGGCAGTGTCAGGAATACCTTCACACGGTAGCGATACCAACCGGTACACACTAATTAAAGGAGTTTGTCACAGTTGAACGTGACAAAGAGTGTAGGAGTGAGTCTCGAGGCCCTTCCCTATTTTTTAATCACACGTTTGATCTTGACCGCTCTATGGTCGGACAGCTCTAAGGTGATGACATATATAGAGTAGTCCACGAGCCCCCTCGCATAAACCACTACTTTCACGAAGTTCATGGTAGACTGCGGCGTCACACTCAACGGCGATCCATTAAGTGTCCGAAGGGCATTAATCATGGCTGTCTCGGAGGGATCCGACGCATTCGCCAGAAGACACCCGTCTGAGAAACGGGTCACATTCAGTTTTCAGGCAATCAAACTAGCTAGAACTCTCCTCTAATGGACCAGGTTGCACGTGGCCAACATGATGCCACCAGTGAATCGAATAACCAGAAAGCATTTAACACCATGTAATCTCTGCATGAGAGGCCTCGACGTAATCGAAGTTCCGCTCGGCGCACGAATAATTTGTGTCTTGGTCTGAGGCCCACACCCGATGGAGCATTGGTGCCGGACGTGCCGATCTTTGCCTGGTTGCTTCCTAAGCGACAGCGGACCTGTCACCCCCTGGAGTTCCCACAGAGTGAGAGGGATCCTTAGTCCTCTTAGTCTTTTCTCTCTTTTAGGGGGAGAGAGGAGGGGGGATGAGCCGCTTCTCTTTACCGCCGGAAGGAGCCCTTTAGCCAGATGAACCGGCCTCAGCAAGATCTTCTCTGAACTGGATAAGGTCTTGGCAGGCATAAAGGCACCATCCGGGGGAGTAGGCCCCTCTTCTCCTTGTAACTTCTCGGGAGCCCGCGCCGTCTGAGGAGAAACTTGCACAGAAGTGAATTCGGGTTATGTGCTTGGCACCGTGCCTTGGATCGACCCCATCGAAGAACCTTGCGTCTGGGGTTGGGTAACCTCAGGGACCATGCCCAACTCAGGGTAGGGCCTCCATGTGCTCCCCTCAAGGAATCATGGATGCCATTCGAGGTACCTTTCGTCTCGTCCAGGACCGGAAAAACCGGCATCTATCGGGGAAGAGAGGGGATGTAGGTAGGTTGGCTCCTCGGAACCTCAGAATACATGAGTGCAGGTGGCCCTGCCATCCCTTGCTCCACTAAGTGGGTTGGCTCTATCGAGCCACTTGGTCAATTTTAGACCGCAAGCGTACTTTCTTGGAAACCCCCTATGAAAGTAAAGGATAGACTGCCGCTGGAAACGAGATAGAGTCGTCTAAGAGCGCCTTCAGAGCAGGATGCTAGAATAAGTCTATCGCACCAGTAGGCCTAGGAGAGAAGTAAACCTCCTTTCCGTTAGAATATTTTTGATCCGAAGAGAGGTCCAGTGGAAGAGCAAGGTTCGTGTGATCTTGAGGTTTATTTTTTAAGTTTTCATCAATGTGCATGGGGACCCTATTATTGTCACGGGATGCAAACGCTCATCACCGCGCGCAGTAGCCCGCTCTGCAAGGAGTGAATACAGAGCCGATAAAGACAGCTGCCCCGATTAGAGGTCACTTCTACTGCCCGGTGGCCAGGCAGCCCATCAGCATGAAGGCTCCACCTTGGGCTGGGCGTAAAATTAATAGACCGTGAAAAGAGAGAGAGAGAGAGAGAGAGAGAGAGAGAGAGAGAGAGAGGTTATGCGAAGAAGTTGAGGATGGTGGTGGGTCAGGTTGTTAAAAATCCACCAACCCAAACCGGAGCTCTGGGTGAAAGAAAGCTGGCCGGTGTCTACCCTGCGAAGTTGAAGGCCGACCAGAGAAAGATGTAGGAGAGGTTGAATGGAAAGTAAGGAAGCAGGGAGAGAAGATAGGGTAGCAGAAAGAAGAAAAAAAGACTAAGCTGGGGCCGGACAGGGCACTGAGTCCCGTCAGCACGGTGGACAGGAAAGCAAGTTGCTGTTCTATTACGGAGATTGGCGAATGCATGACGAGCCACCTTGTTTTTTAGCCGATTAATAGATTGATCGTGGATGTGAAGGTTGTTTTTTTCTCCAGTCCACATGACAGTTACCCTAGAAAAAAATTATATCTAAAATCTCTCTAAACTCTTAAGAATCTGTCGCAACCGTCTTGAAAAGGCCCTCCCTCACAATTTAGGTAATGGCTCGGTCTACCCTTTTTCGATGTCTTCCCTGGCTTGCCAGTTGATTTATGAGCCTTACATAAACTGTTTTATCAGAGATTGAAGGAAAAGTTTGGACTACTCCTTTGGACGACTTCACAGTCTCTGCAATGGCTCAAATTAAAAGACGATCTTGGTGCAGCAAATTTACGATCAGCTCACTAAGAGAGAGAAAGAGAGCTACAAGGAGCTACAAAAAAGCAAGTACCCTAGGAGACCTTACGGTCCATTCAAAGAATGTGCCTTTGGGCTAACAGTTGAGCAGGCACAGTTCTGCAAAACGACTTAAGTGCCCAAACGGCCACTTTTCAAGAATTTGTCCAGTCTTGCCTTGAACTGATCAACAGAATTGATGTTGACAACTTCCACTAAAAGTGCGTTGCAGCTACCGCAGATGCTATATGTAAAAAAATTACCCCACAAATTAACGGTTGTAGCGCTTCCGTTCAAGTTGGTAGCCGTGATTTCTCGTTCTGCCCTCATTAAGTTGGAAAATATCCGTGTAGTCTACATTATCGAAGCCTCGAAGTATTTTAAACACTTCGATAAACTGACCACGCAGTCTCCGGTTTTCCAACTAGAACAGATCTTATTCCCTTAATCTATCATCGTAACTTTTGCGCCTGATAGAGGGAATCAGTTAATTGCCCTGGCTTGCACACGTTCCAATCTCGCAATATCATTTCGAAACGAAGGACTCCCAAATTGTACGGCATACTCCAGGTGCAGTCGGACAAGTGAGTTGCACAAACACACTACTATCTCCTTGTTCCGATATACAAACTGGCGATTTATGTAGCCTAGCATCCTTTGGGCCTTTTCCTCCGCCTCAATGCACTGTTTCGAGAACTTGAGGTCACCAGTGATTGTTACACTCAAGTCCTTCTCAGTGTCGGTGGATTCAATAGCAGTGCCCTTAAGGATATACTGAGATTGGGGGCTTCGGTGGCCGATATACATCTCTTTGCATTTGTTCACGTTAAATGGCATTTGCCGCGTGTCCGACCACTCCCCAATGTTCCGAAGATCATCTTGAAGGCGGGCAGTATTTCCTTCCTTTGCGACGTTCATACCAAACTTGGTATCATCGGCAAATTTAGAAATCTTCGGAACCATGTCACCTTCCATGACGTTAACGTAGATGATGAATAGTAGTGGTCCCAGGACAGAACCTTGAGGAACACCGCTAGTAAAGGGCACCCACTCAGAAGCCTGTCCATTCATCACTACCCGTTGCTGTCTGCCACTTAGCCAGTTCTCTATCCAACTTGCTACATTTCCGTCTACGCCCAGCGCACGCACTTTTCGAAGGAGGCGGCGGTGTAGTACCTTATCGAAGGCTTTTTGGAAGTCTATGTAGACCACATCCACCGCCTTATCCCGGTCGTGCTCACTAAAAACGAAGTGGAATAATTCCACAAGATTCGTTAGGCATGACCGGTGCCTTCGGGACCCATGCTGGAAACTCCTCAATCGCAAGTTGGACTCTAAATATGACGTCACTTTGTCCAGAAAGATGCTTTCCATGAGTTCACCGCCTATTGAGGTTAAGCTAATAGGTCGGTAGTTCGACGGCTGGCTAGAGTCCCCTTTTTTGAAGATAGGAGTCACCTACGCTCCACGCCAGTCTCTTGGAACGCATCCGGTCCGGATTGACATGTTGAAGATTGTGCTCAGATGTCGTGACACTTCATCGCGCACCTCTTTCGTCTTTAGATCAGTGATCTTTTTTTCTATTTATCCTTGGGTGAGATCCATTTCCTCCAGTTTTTTCCCCGAGTAAGAATCCGTGGGCTGGGGGATGGGACCACATTCTTCAGTAATCACTGAAGAGAAGTAGTCGTTGAGGAGGTTAACATTTTCTGCATCTGAGTGCTTTAATGCCCCCTCCTCATTCACTAAAGGGCCAATCGTGCGATAGATTGGTTTACGGCTGTTACCATAACCAAAGAACTTCTTGGGATTCTCCTTGCAGAGTCTCGCCACTCGGAGCTCCTCGGCAAGCTTTGCCGCCCTTATGCTGGACTTCACCCTCCTAGCTAGCCTACGGTACTCGTCAAAGTCTCCCGAAAACTTTGACTGCCGGTACACCCTTCTCTTCTCCCTCAGCAGTTGACCGATTTCTCGATTAAGCCACTTTTGTTGAACGGAAGACCGACGAAGGCTTTTATAAGGGATTAAACGTGATTCAAGACCTATGAACGTAGTTTTGAATCTGTTACACGAATCTTCAACATCCTCGCACACTTCTAGCCTCTCATCACTCAATATAGCACGAAGACCTGCAAAGTCGACTATTCTCAAATCAAGTTTCCTCGATTTACTAGTCACAGACTCTTCCTTGGAGACCTTGACTATAAATCTGACTAGTCGGTTATCACTGCCACCAAGCTCTTCGACTACCGAGAGATCCTCAAAGATGTCATCCTCACAAGTAAAAACCAAGTTGAGGGTATTATTGCCTCTCGTCGGCTCTCTCACCCATTGAGTTAGGAACTCGTTGTTCGCGAACTCCAGGAGTAGTGCTTTCTCGCCATAAGTTTCTCTCGTTTCTCAGTCAACTTGGGTGTTGAAATCACCCATGGCGATACACACTTTGTCTTTTACAAGTTCACCTAACAACTGGTACAAATTCCTGTCCTTTTCAACGAGTTGGGTAGGGGGTCTGTAAAGCACCAGAGTCTTGTATTTGGCAGGACCTATGTCTAGGTCAACACCAAGTAGCTCGTGGTCGGATACAATGTTGCAGTTAGTCGATTTTAGCCTATCCTTGACATACAACATCACACCGCCACCCTTTCTGCCTGGCCTATCTTGTTGGAAGCGTTGGTAACCGGGAATCGTGAATTCACCTTCAAAATCTCCGTTTTAGGTTTTTACCCAAGACTCCGTTATGGCTACCATTTCAGGTTCTTCCGTAACTACGAGGCCACGAAGTTCAAGAAACTTGTTCCTGATTAAACAGAACTTTCAGTGAGTCCCTGAATGTAGGACTCCCTACTCTCTTCCGTTTTCGGGTTTATTTATTGGTTTGGTGGCTCCCCTCTTTGCGAACTCCGAGAAGATCGTTCCAGGAGTAACATGTAAGTACTGGCGTACATCCGCCTTCACTATGGGCCTGACACTACTTAGGGTCTGTTCCACGACATCTTGTATCATGTTACAAAGTACAGCCTTTCCTTTAAAGGAAAGATGTACTCCATCCCTTTGGTAGAGATCGTTTCTACCATAGAAGGTGCGGTAAGGGCCCACAAAAAAGATCCCCTCCGCGTACACAAATCGATTAAGGGAGACGTTCCTCGAATGAGCGGTCCGTGTTGGACCTCTTCTCGAGAGCATCCCGACCACTACAAGTCTGCGGGTTTTCAGCTCACAGTCGTCCACAGCATCCATGACCGTATTAAGAATCTTTACTGTGGGACCTCTCCTTCCTCCTCTGAGGTAGAGGTCGTTGCCACTTACCATTATGGCAACGACTGAGTTCTCAGAAATCTAAGATTTCTCCGCCTTTACTCTAATCTGCTGGTTTACCCTTCCTGGTAGGCAACTTACCTTCACACTCGTGCGAAGGCGTGCTGCTTCCAGGGGTTGCAGGGCACGTGCTTGAGAGTCCCCAATAAGGTTGAGCCTCGGACATTTGTCTGCACTCTTTTCTTTCGCGAGAGACATCTCTTTTCTCTTTCGTCTCCTCATTTCCTTTGTTTTTCTTGTTTTTCTTCTTCTTCTTCCCTTTTTTCGAACTTCATTTGTCTTTTCTTCTGTTTCTCTCTTCTCTTCTTATTTTTCCACTTTCCCTTGCCCACCAGTAATGGTGGAGGATGGGGGGCGTGACGGTACTTATTCATGTTATTGTACAGGTGCATAAACTAATGTTAAGTTCTTTGCATACATTGCCTGTTCTCTCTATAAGAAGCCTAATCGTTCAGATGATTTTCGGAACCTTTAATATTTCTAGTAAATTGCTTATATCTAAATAATTTCGTTTTATTCGCCAAAATTTACATAACCTTTGTACATATGTAGTTTATACCTGTAGATTATCGCACACCGATTTTGGAAACACACACACACACACACACACACACACACACATATATATATATATATATATATATATATATATATATATATATATATATATATATATATATATATATATAAGAAAAAATATTGCAGCAACACAATTAATTATGCGGTTAAAAGGCTATTTTAGGCAGGCATACACATTCTTCATCAAAGCCATCGGAAGGAGCTCTTCTCACATACACGAGAAGGTTACACTTAAATAGGCTATCTAAGAGAACGCCTATTTTAAGTGTTACCTTCTCGTGTATGTGAGAAGAGCTCCTTCCGAATGCTTTGATGAAGACTGTGTATGCCTAATATAGCCTTTTAACAGCATAATTAATTGTGTTACTGCAATATTTTTTCTTATATATATATATATATATATATATATATATATATATATATATATATATATATATATATATATATATATATATATATATATATATATATATATATACAGGGGTTGGACAAAATAATGGAAACATTAATTAAATTACTGACATTGAGTCCCCTCCTCCTTAGCAGTATAAATAGATTCAATACGCCGACCAATCGATTCATACAGTTTTGTGCTGTATCTATATGAATTTAACTGGTTTCGGGTGAAACCTGCTCTAGCTCCTTCGTAGACGCTTTTTAGAGGGAATATATCCCCTAGTTTTTGCTCCAATTTACACAAAAAAACTTGCTTATGGCAAGATCTGTGAATTATGGAGACCAATATGTGTTCAACGTCATTTTCAGGCATTTTAAACAAGTTTAAAAATCTTTTTTGGTGTGAACGGATGCATTAGTTAATGTTTCCATTATTTTGTCCAACCCCTATATATATATATATATATATATATATATATATATATATATATATATATATATATATATATATATATATATATATATATTAACCAACAAGGAACTTCTCGGGAATCTAATTCTTAGCAGGAAAATAAAGAGACTTACGCGATGGTAGAGAACATGATTTATTTGACCAAACGTTTCGGAACAAAACTAGTTACATCTTCACTTGCAACAATAAATAAATAAATTATAAATAAAATTATTATAACATATGTATTAGACAACATTCAACACCCTATTAGGCTGAAAAATATCTCAAAGAGAAGAAGTAAATAACTCGGAGTAATATAATATGAATAAAGGTGAACAAATAAGAATGAAGCCGAAACCAAAGGACACAAACAAATTTTAACTTACAATGATTAGATATTAAAACTAACAAATATATAATAGGTGGGAATAGAACATTGTTTGACTAGATCTAAGGAAATTAAAATGGAAAATAGTGAACTAGCATAGTAAAAAACACTAAAATGAGTACACACATAAAGTAAAATAAAAATATTTACACAAACTGCTATTTCTGTGAAAATGAGGAAGTTCTGAATCGCAAACAAAATATTACAATTTCTAACCTTGGTGACGGAGTGAGTTGATGTATTGAGTGGGATATAAAAGAATTGGTTGGTTGGGTGATATTAATTAGGTCATTAATTTGATAGACGAAGCGTAGTCATTTAATTTGGGGTTAATTTTTTATATAAAGCGATTCAATAATTTTTAAAGCTATGGAGCTTGATGCAGTAGTCCGATTTACAGAAAATTACCTGTATCGCTGGAATGACCATTTCCACTACTATCGCGTACGTCTTCATTTTCATGCCAAGAATTATATATATATATATATATATATATATATATATATATATATATATATATATATATATATATATATAAGATAATAGTAAACCACAATATTTGAATCAAGATTTTATTTAGAATTATCGGACTAGTTTCGGCAAGATGAAATTTTCAACTAATAATATTGATTCAAATATTGTGGTTTACCATTATTTTCCAGCTTTCATCTGATTATTTTCTTGTTCATTCAGAATTCAGTTTTCTTATGGGTTATTTTCAAAGGAATTGTTTCCAGCCCTCACTTGTACAAAAATGTATCCGTCAATTCTTTGATAAAATATACCATCCTCCACAAGAAATTTCCTCTGTCCCCAAGGATGTCCGCTATTGTCTTCTTTCTCCCTGATATTGGCCCACTTAACCTACCCTTACGCTGGAAACTTAATAAGCTTTTGAAAAGATTTTACACACATATCAACTCTTAAATAGTTTTCCTTAACAACTTTCATATTGGACAATTTTTCAGAACTAAAGACAGAATCCCATCTGAAATGAGCTGTTCAGTTGTCTATAAATTCATTTCCCCCAGGTGCCACTAGGAGATCTACATTAGCAGCAACGTTCGCTCACTTAGGGCTAGGGTTTGTTCTCATCTTGGTATTAGCTCTCGCACTGGCTCCACCTTGACCAATAAAGAAACTTCTCCCATTCGAGATCATTTAATTAAATGTAAGACATAAATTTCCCACACAAACTTTCAAATTATAGGACATGCCAAGGACTCCACTTCCCTGCGCATTCTCGAATCATTATTTATAAAACAACTAAATCCCAGTTTAAATTTTGATTCAACTGCTTTTCCCCTTCTCATTTCATAAATCACTCAAAATATTTTCACAACCTACCAATCTTTAATCGTTTCCTTCTATAATCTTTCCTCAGTCTCTCCGCTTTTGCCGTCCACTAAAGGTGACTAATATTTTTGTGTACCAATTAATTGCCCCAATTAGTATATTTTTTTTATATTTATCCATATTTATAGCATCTATTTTTAGTGTCAAGTTTTCAAATAATTTTTTCACATTTTCAATTTATTAAATAATTTATTACTATTGCTGCTTCATTAAGTAACTAATATCTGTGTCAACCAATAATTGCATCAACTAGTGTTATATTTATCCATATTTAAAGTACCCATAACACAGGCCTGCGTTTGAAAAAAAATTTTAAGTTCCCCAGGATTTCTTTGTCGTTTCTTAATGAATCCAACCTCTTGAGCTTAAAAATGAATGTATATTTGTTCAATCAGGTCAGATTTTCTCAGTACAGCATACACCATTTTCATTGAGATTACCCCATTTTTTCTGAATTTAAAAAAAAACAATAAACTTTCTCTATCTAATAATGCATTATTACTGTTATATCATATAAACAGGAATACACGTATGTAAACTATAATTCTTTTAATAAACAAAAAATAAAAGAATGAAACATAATAAAAAAAATAATTATAATTTCGAAGAACAGACGCCCTTGACGATTTTCGTTTGTGCCTGTCATCTGGTGCATCACGCTTCAAACACCAACAGTAGTCAGCAAGCATGTTTCCGTTCCATTTACACTGGTACCTGGACTCCATTGTTTTTATGTCCTGGTGGAATCTTTGCCCCTGTTCTTTACTGTAATCCCCGCAGTTGTCGGGAAAATAATCCAGATGGGACTGTAAAAAGTGTATCTCTATAGACATTCGAGCTCCCAAATGTTTAAAACTTGTTAAGAGCTGATTGACCAGAGCAACATATTTTTCTAGGCTTCTTTTATTGCCTAGAAAATTGTTAACTAGAGCTTTGAAAGCTTTCCAGGCATTTTTTTCTATGTCCTTCATTGATGCATCAAATTGCTGATCAAGTTCCTGATTTGAAGTCCATCAAAAATTCCCCCATGGAGCTTAGCGTCACTGATTTGTGGAAATTTTTGAAGAAGAAATTTAAAAGCTTGGCCTACTTTATTAAGGGTTTTGACATAATTTTTCATTATGCCAAGCTTTATATGCAGTGGAGGGGGGGGGGGTGTATTTTTTGAGGAGGCACTACAGGTTCAGCTATCACATTGTTTGATCTAATTCTAAATGCTTCTCGTGGAGGCCAAACCTTCTTCTCATAGTGCATACTATCTGCACGACTGTCCCATAAACATAGGAAACAGGGATGCTTCGTGTAGCCTGTTTGCGTCCCAAGCGTAAGAGACACTACCTGAAAAAAATTTAGCACGGTATGTAAATTCAGTGTAATATTTCTAAAAACAAATTCAAAGTAATATTTCTTAAAACAATAAGAATATGAATATGTACTGAAAAATCCTGTATGCCGATGCATTAAATCATCGTATTGGAACTAATTGGATATATGAACATCTTATTTTGAGTTTATTGAGTTGTGTTGTATACCTTCTCAATTAAGATAAGTTCCCCATTAACCCAATGGGATGCATTAACCTATAGGGACACACTTCAACAAAAAATATAACTCAAAAATGACTCATGTTTTCCAGATTTGCATTCTTGTAAAATGTAAGTTGACCAAAAGGTGTATACAAGTATTAACAATTAAAAATAAAAATGTCAATATCAAAAAGCTTAGAAATGCCAAGTGTAAAATGATCTTACCTTTAAGTCACCACATATCCTCCACTTATAACTAGAGTAATTTATTGCATCCAGCAATTTTTTCATATTTTCATAACTTTCAGTAAGTTGGATTGAATGGCCTATAGGAACGGAAGCTATCTTGTTACCAATATTCAGTAAAACAGCTTTTAAACTTCTACTGAAGGAATCTATGAGCAGTCTCCATTCTAATGGGTTGTAGGGAATTCCAAAGGCCTCAACAAGTCCTTTAATATTGGCGCAGTATACTAAAGAGCTGGAAGAATGCTGTAAAAAATAGCTTCGATACTCTTGTTCTCTATTTCTGTACCACCTTAAATGTTGTTTCTTAAGCGAGAAGATTTCTTTCACGAAGTCGAGAGCCGAGAAGTTGTGTATTCGCCTTTGAAACCCCCAGATCCCTGGTCAGGTCATTTAACTGAACTTGAGTGAATGGTCTTGCGACCATATCATGTGTGGAAACCTGATAAGACTCAGATGTGTCATAATCTGGGTCAACTTCCATATTAATCTCTTCATGTACCTCTATATGTTCAGGGGGAGAAGGTATAGGAATTCCTGGGCCATGGGGCAGGGGTTTGATGGCAGAAGGAACATCTGGATATGCCACACTATGTTTATTCTTCTTATTTATACCTGTGGAAAATATAATTGCATATTACATAAAGGAATTGATTTGGAGTTGCAGATAGTACATAAATGTTTAGTAAAGGATATGTTCATGCTGAAGTGAACTATGTTAGTTTTTAATTTTATGCTAAGTCTTTGCATAATAATGACATTTTCAGGAGCCAGTATAATACAGAAAGCTTAAATACTTGATACAATGCTCACCTTTAAGATTTGTCATGCAAAAATAGCAGTCCGTAGTGTGGTCCTTGCCATCTCTCCACACCATGGGAACACCAAAAGAGAGGGACTTCTGTTCGCCCTGACTCCAGCGTCTTAAACTTATTTAGCATCTTTTGCAGCAGATATGTGGTGCAAAACTTTTATCTTGATCTCTTAGCCTTACTCCAAAATATGCATGATGCAAAGATTTAATTACAGGAGGGATTGTACTTTGCTGCTCGGGAAAGGCACTTTGCCGCAAACATAGCAAAATCTGTCGGAGCTATTCTTACATTTTCTGTTCATTTTTAACTCAACCACTATTATTATTATTCTTATTATTATAATGCTAAGCAGTTTTTAACCTGCAAAATATAAACCTATTTGCATAATTACTTAAAATGTACACAAAATTTACTGCGAATAGAGCAGTGCAAAAACTATTGAAATTTGATGTAATATAGGAGATGTATAAACTATAAAATTATTATCACCCCCTGTATCGCAAAAACTAGAGGTGATAGAGAAAAACGGATGACAGATTCGGATTTAGGAGGTCAATTTTATTAAAAAACACTATAGAAAATCTTAGGTACATTTTTGACGCAGACCAGTTTCAATAGTTTTCAAACGATTTGTCATAATTTCAATTAACTAAAAAATTTATTTCTAATCATTGTGTGCATTATAATTTTTGTAATTTTACGCGTGTTCTAAATCTATCTTATAGACCAGAAGATTGGTAAGGTACCCGAAACGTTGTTCTTAATTAAATGAGAAATTTTACATGTCTCATTTTGGGATTTATCCTCAACCTGAAAATAAGCCTTCTTAGAAGCAAACCTATAGAATATATATATATATATATATATATATATATATATATATATATATATATTGTATATATATATATATATATATATATATATATATATATATATATATATATATATATATATATATATATATATGTCGTGGTGTGACATTATATTATATCAATACCATATTATATCTATGGGGAAGGGATTAATAACTTAAAGGCGAACTGACAAAGGGGTGGAACGCCACTAGTTTCGACGCGCGGAGCAGCGAGAATCGAGTGTAAAACGAGGTCAGATAAAATTTGGGCAATGGCACAGCACAAGGTTATTTAAAGAGGAATGTACAAAAATATAATTTTATTTACATAAAATAAGAGAATCAATGAAGAAAATTAAATTGGTAAATGAGGGGGGAATTGCAGTGTTATGCATCAGGCTGAAGTTAGAAATTAATGCGTTACAGAAGGGGACTATTCCAATGGGGAGGATTAACTCAAATGGGTTCCTTTAATGCTAGATAGGGAGGGGTTGGATTACGAGGGATTCTGGGTCAGACGTCAAGGTAAGGTTTTACGGATGTCTTCGGCAGGCAATAAACGTGAGGGCGAGGGCACTCGGAGCTTCTTAGCAGGGAGTTGACGTGATGACGGTTCTCTAAGGTGTGTGGGTGATGGGGGAGGTAACGTCCGGTCGAGGTTAGAGTATTTTGGCCACCCGAAGAGGAGGAGAGAGCGAGGAGGGCTTTTACAGGAATTGATGAGTGAAGTCGGAAAAATCGCTCGGTGGCGATCGTCAAATGGAAATAACACTGGCTGGGCTAATTCCAACGACACGTAAAGTTCAGCCGTCACTTTGTTTCGTTGTTAAGCACCTGACTTGGAACTAGGAGAAATGCTTCTTGGATCCTGGCGGGACTCCTCAACTCTGTATCTCCCACCAGGAAGACGAGCCCTATATATCCGAGGCTCCCCCCACCCCGCAGCGGTGAGGGAAACATGGGGTGTTTGGTCAGCGCTACTCTCGAATGGCGATTCTAACTCGCGAAAAGGTGCTCCAGGGTGGACGCGGTTCGAGGCTACCGCTTGTGGAAGTGGGCGAGGAGAAATGCTTACTAATTTAAGCTTAACGAAATTTTATAATTTTCTTTAACGCATGGACGTCACTTCCGTGCTGGAAAAGAAATTCCACGTGGAATTCCCCCAACATCTCCCATCCGAAAGATGATGCTTTACAGAGCAGTTGCGTAGGAAAGGATCATCCCACCCGTCGAACTAGAATTATCAAGGGTCTAGGGAAATTATGACCTGCTACGACAGGTGTACACACACAAAAAAAAACGTGAATCTGAGCTCAGCGGGGGATTTACGGACATAAGCCTTAAACGGGTCAATTCTAAAGACAATTTAACTAGCACAATTTTAAACTAAAAAAATCACAGCAGAACATTGGCGACATTTCAGTGGAACCCCCCAAAAAGGATGCAATTAAATGGAGGCATGAATATGGGACTAATGACTAAACAGCTTAGTGGACCAAAAAAAATCATAATTAAGGAACATTAATGAGATAATATATACATAAGGGATTATAATATCGGTAAACTTTTGACAAGCACTTAACCTCTAGGTTATAGGAGAAATACCATATTTACAGTTATTTAATTTAGTGGCTCGTTGACTTCTTCTGCCAGCGGGGTACGACTCAAATTGTCTGCAACACAGTTGTCACTGCCGCGGACATACAATATTTCAAACTGATATTGTTGGAGTATCAGCAACCACCTCATGATGCGCCCATTCTGCCTTTTTGCATTTCTCAGAAACGACAAGGGGCGGTGGTCTGTTTTCACTACAAAAGGCTTTCCTATTAAGTACATACTGAACTTGGTAACCCCTTTCCCCCCAGATTATTGCCAAGGCCTCCCGTTCTATTACTGAATAATTTAGATCGCGTGGTAAAAGCTTTCTACTCACGTAAGCAACCGGGTGGCTGCCTCCGTTGTCAGAATATTGAAGGAGGACACATCCACTTCCTTCATCCCTGGCATCGGCCCTAATGCCGAAAGGCTTAGTCGGGTTCGGGAGCCTCAGAATGGGAGCGGAGGTTAGCTGATTATTTAGCTGATGGAACCTAGCGGAGGTTTCGGGGTCCCACGAGAGGAGATCCGGGGATTTTTTTGAAGCAGGGTAGTTATCGGTGCGGCGATTGACGCGAAGTTGGGAATGAAGCGGCGGTAAAATGAGACTGTGATAGAACGAGTTGAATCTGTGTTAAATTCAACTCCTATCCCATATTAGTTAAAACCTCGAGGAGGCCCACGTGCATCTTCGATTCGAGGCTTGGAGTCTTATCAACAGCTACCGGACGTCAATGTTTAAACAAGGAGGTTATCGTCCCCCCCGTTCGCCCCCATACGCCGACCTCGCCTGATCGAGTTAGGCTTATGGACAGATAAGGCATTTTTCTCCGGCCCAGCTGTGCGTTCCCTCGAAGCTTCCACCCCATTCTCCCCCACGCCAAGGAGATGTCCTGGCTATTTATATGGAAACTTTACCACTAAGATCAGATTGGAGATCCAGATTTTCGTCGTGAAACATCACCACGACCCTCTCTCCCTTTGTGCGCCAAGGGACCTCGACCTCGAGATTCACCATCACTTGTCCAGAAGGAGGACAATATTCCTTGAGTGCCAAAGGTTCGAGCCTTTAGTGACGCCAAGTCCCCAAGGCATCCCCCCCTGTTGTTCAAGGAGAACAACATTAGAACAGCCATTGTTCGTTTTGAGCCCTTCGCCAAGAAACGGTTCTCACCCCCCCTGTTGTTCAAGGAGAACAACATTAGAACAGCCATTGTTCTTGAGCCCGTAGACAAGAGACGGTTCTCATCCCCCCCTTTGTTCAGGAGAGAACAACCTAGAACAGCCATTGTTCGTTTTGAGCCCTTCGCCAAGAAACGGTTCTCATCCCCCCCCCCTGTTGTTCAAGGAGAACAACATTATAACAGCCATTGTTCGTTTTGAGCCCTTTGCCAAGAAACGGTTCTCACTCCCCCTGTTGTTCAAGGAGAACAACATTAGAACAGCCATTGTTCTTGAGCCCGTAGACAAGAGACGGTTCTCATCCCCCCCCTTTGTTCAGAAGAGAACAACCTAGAACAGCCATTGTTCGTTTTGAGCCCTTCGCCAAGAAACGGTTCTCATCCCCCCCTGTTGTTCAAGGAGAACAACATTAGAACAGCCATTGTTCGTTTTGAGCCCTTCGCCAAGAAACGGTTCTCACCCCCCCTGTTGTTCAAAGGAGAACAACATTAGAACAGCCATTGTTCTTGAGCCCGTAGACAAGAGACAGTTCTCATCCCCCCCTTTGTTCAGAAGAGAACAACCTAGAACAGCCATTGTTCGTCAAGCCGTTCGTCGAGTAACGGTTCTCCTTTCCAAGACGCCACGTCAGGATCCTTTTATCCCCCCCCTTCGGCTGGAACTCGCCAGCGGACCGAATATTCCTTCAAGTACCTTCCACTGCACCCTAATGAAGTTACGTAAGCCAAGCGTCACCTTTTGAGTACTGATCCCTTATTTGTCAATTCTATCCTGTGCTTTAAATGGTTTATCGAACCATCCCATCTCTTTAACTCCATATTTGTTTTACCTTTTTTTGATCCCTTAAATCCTTGGATTAGCCCGAGTCTCCACGACCCTTTTCATTCTGTTTGTCAATATTTTCCGTTTTTGTGTTTGCTGATAGTTATTATTAATAAAACTCTATTTTATTAATGATAGCAATATTATTATCCTTGAGCTCAGTTCCACTTCTTAAGCATTTTGAAGATACATAATACCGGCCGCCAGACAGTGAAACGCACTCTAAAGATAATTAAGGAAGTTCCCTCAACGAATAGTGTAATATATGGTATCGTCGGGAGTCATTCTACGACATATATATATATACTATTTAATTTGGTATCAGGTGTGTAAGGTTTAACGCTATATCTTTGCAAACACTGGTCTCAGTCGAGTAAAGCATAGTGTTATTCGTTATAATAATAGAATATAGTAGTTCCCTTTTGTTTTAACGATTGCTATCCCCTTTTTTTTTGAAACTTAAGAAGCTGGAGTAGCTCAAGGAACGGTTATAATAATTTGTTTGTGTTTTTTCGTGATTTTAGTCAGTGGTTATTTAATAATAGAATATAGTAGTTCTCTTTTGTTTTAACGATTGCTATCCCCTTTTTTTTAAACTTAAGAAGCTGGAGTAGCTCAAGGAACGGTTATAATAATTTGTTTGTGTTTTTTCGTGATTTTAGTCAGTGGTTATTTAGAGTAAGAAACCAAGTACGAATAGGTCAGTGCCCATATTTAGGTAGGCTAATTCTATAGAGGCATAATTCTTGTTGCAAGGAATTTTAGTTGGTTGACTAGTGCGCCCCCAAGTGCAAAGATGACTCCGTTCGAAATCTTTAAAGCGCAAGGAGAGTCCTGTGGACTTTCCGGAAAAGAACTAATTAAGTACATTCAAGAGGAGCAAAGAAGAGAAATCCAACGAGAAGAAAGAGGGGAACGGATAAGACAAGCTGAGCTTCAGATTGAATTAGCTCGGATTAAAGCAGAAGTTCAAAGAAAAAAGGTAGAAAAAGAAAGAGAAAGAGAGGAACGGGAAAGAGTAATCCAACGAGAAGAAAGAAGGACGGACTCGCGCTCCTTCCCAGGGAAGCTGACAAAGTTTCCGAGCCCCGTAAAACCCCAAAACTTCTTTCCCCAATACCAACAACGGGACTCCAAACCTCCCGTTAAGACTTCTCCTCCATCTCTCTTCCCGAAGCGACCAACCATATGCTTCACCTGTGGTGTAGAAAACCACATGAGCTGGAATTGCCCCCAAAATTCTAGGCTTAAAAGCGGACCCGCCCACCAAGTTCACCAGATTAATGCAACCCAGGCTCCCCCGGTGGTGCAGACCCAAGCAGAAACTTCTCCCCATCCGTCAGGCCACCAGGTAAATTTTTTTTTTTATAAAAGTTCAGCGGGAACTTTGAAATATGAGGAGGGCAGCGTGGACAGCTGTCGAGTATCGACTCTCGTCAGGGACACAGGATGTACATGCTTCATCGTGTCCGACGAACTCCTCCCAGTGGCCTCTAACCACGAAAAATTTGCGGTGGTACGTGACTACCTTGGGCGGGCGAACAGATTCCCCGTCGCTAGATGTTACCTGCAGTGTCAATATTATAATGGCTGGGCTGAAGTCATTGTAGCACCCATAAAATTCTGTTCCGTACTTATAGGACAGAGCCCCCAAGTAAGTTTCGACCCGGTGTTTCAGGCCGCCCTTCCTCAAGGCCGAGATAAGAAAGAAGCCCAGGAGCCCGTCCCCATCAGAACCCCGATACCGTCCGATTTCTCGGAGACCCCTAACCAGGACTTTAGGACGGAAAAAGAGGAATGTGATTCACTAAAACCCTTAGGTGATAAGGCCCCAGACAAGGACACGGAGACTGTCCCTGGACCCCAAGAAAAAAAGAACCCCCAACGCGCCCATGGAGATACCTTCGTAGAACTGGACGAAGCATCGGCGCTTGAAGAGGATTGCCCCGCGGAGTCCCTTAAGGTAATCCAGACAGTGTGCATCCAACCTGATGCCGATTACCCTCCTCCTTCCCTACCAGACAAGTCTTTGGAACCCTCTGACCTGGATAGTGACGCGCAGCTGACACCACATCAGAAGAGTCAGCTCCAAGAACTAATTAAATGGAATCACCATTTATCCACCCTATTAGCTCTTTTCGAGCAACTGCGTGAAAATGGCCTCACCATTGGCCCCAGCAAATGCCAGTTTGCCCACGAAACCATCAAATATTTGGGTTTCAAAATAGGACAAAGCAAGTCAGGTCCCCACGAGAACAAGATTAAGGCAATCGCCGACATGCCCCTCCCGATTACAAAGAAGCCATTAAGATCGATCCTAGGATCAGCTTCTCCCTATCAGCGATTTGTTCCGGATTTCGCTGCAAATTCGGCCCCCCTATGCCCCCTTCAGGAAAAGAATTTCTCCGATCGTTTACGTTGGAATGATGTCGCTGTTTCCCATTTTATTCAGCTCAAAAGTAAGTTCATTTCTGCCCCCATTTTTAAGTTGCCCAACCCGGAAAAATCTTTTGGGGTTAAGACCGACGTGATCAACGAGGGCATTGGAAGTGTACTCCTTCAATACGTGGATGACAGAACGAGTCATCCAGTTGCATATGCTAGTCGTCAATTATTACCACGCGGAAAGAGATATGCCACTAGAGAAAAGATAGCTCTATCAATTATCTGGGTCATAGACAAATTCAAGCTGTACTTGATATGTAAAGATTTTCAAATAGGAACCGACCACCGTCCGTTAGCCTATATTAGGAATTTGAGACACTCAAACGGCCGCATCATGCGCTGGAGTTTACTCTTGCAAGAGTATCGGTTTAAAATAAATTATATCAAAGGTTCCGATAACCAGGTCGCTGACGCACTCAGTAGGAATGCGTTACCGAATAGCGTAGAACAATTGTATTCATAGGATTAGTATCTCCATGTAGGTATATACCGTCTTGTACGACTTAATTTAAGATTCTTTTGTAATATAATTAATTAATGTATATGTCTGAATTTTGTAACGCTCAATGTCTAATTTTTTTTTTATGTATATATATTTGTTCTTATTAATTTACGTATAAATTATTTTGTCCCGTATGTACTAAGTTTATATCATTTCATTGTTCCATGCCTTTTTTTTTTGTATTAAAGGTTATTTTCCCCTGTAATCTAAAGATCAAAATAATCATGTATTGAGGTAATAATAGTTAGGTGCAGGAAGATACGGTTGGTACAAGAAAACGAGTTCCCTACAACGGAGCTCTATCGTTGTCCCTTCTCTCTTTTTTTTTCGAAGTGACAACTTCCCCTGGAATGGAGGGGTGTGATAGAACGAGTTGAATCTGTGTTAAATTCAACTCCTATCCCATATTAGTTAAAACCTCGAGGAGGCCCACGTGCATCTTCGATTCGAGGCTTGGAGTCTTATCAACAGCTACCGGACGTCAATGTTTAAACAAGGAGGATATCGTCCCCCCCGTTCGCCCCCATACGCCGACCTCGCCTGATCGAGTTAGGCTTATGGACAGATAAGGCATTTTTCTCCGGCCCAGCTGTGCGTTCCCTCGAAGCTTCCACCCCATTCTCCCCCACGCCAAGGAGATGTCCTGGCTATTTATATGGAAACTTTACCACTAAGATCAGATTGGAGATCCAGATTTTCGTCGCGAAACATCACCACGACCCTCTCTCCCTTTGTGCGCCAAGGGACCTCGACCTCGAGATTCACCATCACTTGTCCAGAAGGAGGACAATATTCCTTGAGTGCCAAAGGTTCGAGCCTTTAGTGACGCCAAGTCCCCAAGGCATCCCCCCCCTGTTGTTCAAGGAGAACAACATTAGAACAGCCATTGTTCGTTTTGAGCCCTTCGCCAAGAAACGGTTCTCACCCCCCCTGTTGTCCAAGGAGAACAACATTAGAACAGCCATTGTTCTTGAGCCCGTAGACAAGAGACGGTTCTCATCCCCCCCCCCTTTGTTCAGAAGAGAACAACCTAGAACAGCCATTGTTCGTTTTGAGCCCTTCGCCAAGAAACGGTTCTCATCCCCCCCCTGTTGTTCAAGGAGAACAACATTAGAACAGCCATTGTTCGTTTTGAGCCCTTCGCCAAGAAACGGTTCTCACCCCCCCCCTACTGTTGTTCAAGGAGAACAACATTAGAACAGCCATTGTTCTTGAGCCCATAGACAAGAGACGGTTCTCATCCCCCCTTTGTTCAGAAGAGAACAACCTAGAACAGCCATTGTTCGTTTTGAGCCCTTCGCCAAGAAACGGTTCTCATCCCCCCCTGTTGTTCAAGGAGAACAACATTAGAACAGCCATTGTTCGTTTTGAGCCCTTCGCCAAGAAACGGTTCTCACCCCCCCTGTTGTTCAAAGGAGAACAACATTAGAACAGCCATTGTTCTTGAGCCCGTAGACAAGAGACGGTTCTCATCCCCCCCTTTGTTCAGAAGAGAACAACCTAGAACAGCCATTGTTCGTCAAGCCGTTCGTCGAGTAACGGTTCTCCTTTCCAAGACGCCACGTCAGGATCCTTTTATCCCCCCCCTTCGGCTGGAACTCGCCAGCGGACCGAATATTCCTTCAAGTACCTTCCACTGCACCCTAATGAAGTTACGTAAGCCAAGCGTCACCTTTTGAGTACTGATCCCTTATTTGTCAATTCTATCCTGTGCTTTAAATGGTTTATCGAACCATCCCATCTCTTTAACTCCATATTTGTTTTACCTTTTTTTGATCCCTTAAATCCTTGGATTAGCCCGAGTCTCCACGACCCTTTCCATTCTGTTTGTCAATATTTTCCGTTTTTGTGTTTGCTGATAGTTATTATTAATAAAACTCTATTTTATTAATGATAGCAATATTATTATCCTTGAGCTCAGTTCCACTTCTTAAGCATTTTGAAGATACATAATACCGGCCGCCAGACAGTAAAACGCACTCTAAAGATAATTAAGGAAGTTCCCTCAACGAATAGTGTAATATATGGTATCGTCGGGAGTCATTCTACGACAGAGACCGACTTCAAAAATGACCTCAATTGTTTCTTCGTGCGGGGGAGAGGCATCTCAACGATGGCTCGGACTTTTTCTTCCTGGGGGCTCATCTGATTTTTACCGATCTTGAATCCCAGATACTTAATCGTATCATAAGCGAAGTGGTAGGCCCGAGGGTGAGCCCATGCTCACGAAGCCTATTGAGTAGGGCGCGGAGAGCGATCAGGTGCTGGTCCCACGTAGCGGTCGCACATACAGGTTGTCAAAATAAAAAGAGACGTGGGGCAGCCCGTCCACGATTCTTCGCATCATTCTGTATAAATTGCTGCATGCAGTGACTAGCCCAAAAGAGAGTCGTTTGAACTGCATGAGGCCCTTATATGTGGGAAAGGCGGTATACTTGCGGGCGTTTTGACGAATGGGGAATTTGGTAGTACGCCTAACAGAGGTCTCATTCGGAAATTAAGTTAATTTCCTCAAAAAATGGAGATTTTCATCTATGAGGAGAATGGGTTCTGCGTCGGACACCGTTACCGAATTCAGCTTGCGAAAATCGACGCACATAGGGAAAGTGTGGTCGGGCTTGCGAACCATAACAATGGGGGAGCAATAATCGGACGCCGAGGGTTCTATTGTATCCAACGCTACCAGATTATCCACCTCTTCGTTGAAAGCTTTCCTAAGCTGGATGGGTAGAAGATATGGCTTGGAGTGGGCGGCTTCTTGTGGAATAAGGACAATGTCGTGCTCAAACATAGCCAAACATAGGATAGCCTACCCTAAAATAGAATAGCCCTGCTGTGCCTAGTGTAGCCTAGCTTACTCTAGCCTAGCCTAACCAAGTATGGCTTAGCAGTGCATGCCAGAGCCTAGCCTAACGTCGCCTAGAGTAGACTAGCCTAGTATATCAAAGCTAGAATAGGCTCCTATAGCCTAGCCAATAGATCCTTGCATACGATAGCTTAGCCTAGCCAAGCATGCTATAGGCAAGCTTGGTAAAGCTTATCCTAGCATAACCACACCTAACATAATATAGCCAAGCGTACATATTATAGTCTAGCCTAGTATATCCTAGACTGGTATGGCATACCATACTCTAGACTACAATAACCTTACATAGCTTAGTCTATTATAGTCTTTGTTATCTAGCCTATCGTAGCCTAACATAGTATTAACTAGCATAGCCATCCCTAGCCTATTATACTTTAGCCTACCCTAGCATAGCATAGTATAGCCCTGTCTAGCCTAGTATAGCTTAGCTTAGCATAGCATAGTATAACCTAGCCTACCATTAACTATCCTAGACAAGTATAGCCTATACTATCCTATTATACCCTAGTCAAGCATAGCTTAGTATTTTCTAGCCTAACATACTATATGCTATCCTAGCATAGCAATTTATATCACAAATTAGCATTAGTATATCTTACCCTTCTACATTATATCTTGGCATAGCTTAGCATAGGATAGCCTAGCCTAGCCTAGCCTATAATAGCCTAGCCTTTAATAACCTAGCCTAGTATAGCCTATTCTGGGCTTGCCTAGCAGAGTATAGCATAATATAGCCTAGTCTAGTCTAGTAGAGTATCGGCCGAATAGTTATGATGTTACTGAAAAAACAAAGTAATTCCTAGGCTAACTTTGGGAAGACTTTGGTAATTATATCATTCGAAAGGGAATGTAAAACAACATATATTTTACAAATTTCGCGAGAATCGGCCGAATAGTAATTATGTTATTGCCAAAACAAAATAATTCCCGGGCTAACCTTGAGAGGACTTTGCCAATTATATCATTCAAAACAGAATGTAAAACAACATAAAATTTTAAAGTTTCGTTAGGATCGGCCAAATCGTTATGATGTTATTACAAAAACAAAAAAAAAGCAAAGGGGACCGACCGACCGACCGACATAGGGAGATGTAGAGTCGCTCACGACTAAAAAAAAAGTTTTATATGCTTCTTGAATAAAATTCCCCTTGGGTTTGAGGCAAAATTAAAAAAAAAATGGTCTCTTTTCTAGGGCGTCCTTATCAAGGAATCTTTCACTCATAATTGTTTGTCTTGAGACAAAAAAGGTTGAAGTATACGTTGCACAACATAGTAGAGCTCAAGGCGAACTTATTCAATGTGATTCAGAGATTGTCACCCACAGAGGAGATGTGTTTTTGCAAGATAACGCAGCACCACACATCGCAAGAGTGGGGCAAGATACACTGAATAGTCTAAGTTTGGAGCAACTACCTCATCCGCCAGACTTGCCTAGCATTTTTCTTTCGGATTATCTTCTTCTTTTTTTATTTGACACCCAGATTCGCAATGATTCTTTTATTATTAAAATTTAGATTTAGGAGAAGGGAAAAAAATCTCTGAAATGAATGGAAACGATTTGTGAAATAATTCTATATGTGAAATGTGTTTTCATTCTCAGTTACGCTTAAATTACATTATAATTCTTCGTGGAATGGACTTCACCATGTTTTCTCAAATTTTTGACGCCTTATTTCCTCACTCAACTTGCAATTTTTCATAGTTTGTTTCACTTGTACATGTGGTAGTTTTTATTGCATTTCCAACCATTCTCCACCAGTTTTCTATTGGATTGAATTTAGGCGTAATTTCCATTTCTCTAAACCAATTGATGAGGTTGGATTTATGCCATGGCGTATCATCCTGTTGGAGTATAACTATTTCTTATTATTGTGGGATGCGTTTTGGGATGCATCTCTAAAACTTGTGACATGGTGGTAAAACTTGTGGCGTTCGTTCTTCCCTGGCAAAAAAAATATCTCTCCTGACCCTGATAAATACATGCAAACACCACATGTTAAAGCCACATCCATAATTTAAACTTAGTACCACAGAAGTAGGATGATATTGTTTTGAAATGTTTTGACAGAATATCTTGAACATTTTATCTTTTTAGCATTTTCTACTTTTGATAACCCTTGGATAAAGAGAAGTCGAATTCGATCAATCTGTGCTTCCGTAAGTTGTTTAGTTTTGGAGGTATTACTTATTTAGAACTATATTAAATGCGCGATAGCAATAAATTTAAGCTGAAACAAGAAATTTCGGTTAATTCTGATTTTGACCAAAAAACATTTGATTAATTATATACCATTAACAAAAATAGTAAGTAATTAAAAAATAACAAAATATTCAGACATATTAACAAGATACACATTATTATCAAACTGATAAAGTTTAAACAGTTCAAGCAAAAATGTTGAATATATAAATCTATGAGTGGTGCTTTATAAATATATTAGGTTGGCCAGAAAGTCTTGACTCACCTATGAAGCGGAAATAAAACAACAAATTTTATGGAGCAACACCAACATTAGGATAAATTAGCCTCACTCATTCGACTACATTAGGTTAGGTTAGCCTAACTCATTCGACTACATTAGGTTAGGTTAGCCTTACTCATTCGACTACATTAGGTTAGGTTAGCCTTACTCATTCGACTACATTAGGTTAGGTTAGCCTTACTCATTCGACTACATTAGGTTAGGTTAGCCTTACTCATTCGACTACATTAGGTTAGGTTAGCCTTACTCATTCGACTACATTAGGTTCGGTTAAACTTACTCATTTGACTACCAACATCCGTACGCTGCTGTTGTTTGTTGTTCCAGCGCAGTTTATTTCTCTTTGTGTAAGCCCCAACTGACATAATGAGTTCGGAAGAGAGTGGAAATAGAGTTTTGATTCGCTTATGTTACCAACGAAATCTTTATACAGGAGTTACTGTGAAAGGAATTTACGATACTGAAGCGAAAGGCACATTCAGCAGGAGAAGGTCTCGAGGTAGTACAGAAGTTTCAACTCCGGGAATCTTACCCTTGACTAACACAAACATTAAACAGAAACCAGTCACTGGAATATGCAGGGTTCAAAAGTAACTATAGAACTTATGATGAATATGCATGCTGTTCAACAATTATTGCAGAGAAGTAATAATAATAAATTACGTCACTACAGTGCATTCAGAGACTATGAAAAAGCCTTCTTTCACAAAACACCGAGTCACTTTTAAGAGCACCGGAGAAAGAATCAACCAAATGTTCACTTTAATACTCTCTTTCATACACAATCGCCGAAATTGAGATTTAAGCTACACACGACCATTAATTAAATAGGTAAATCAAAATAAAGATAGGAGGAGATCGAATCTTCTTAAAACTGTTTATAGCAATGATGGAGATGATTTTAGATTGGAAACAAAATGGAATCAGAATTAATCCGCAATAAAAGTCAAGGTAGCATTTTAGAAATACCAGGCAATGGTTTTGCACCCTCCCCCCTTCCTACCGGGGGAGCTTGCGCTTCGCTATTAAGATTAAAATTTAAAATCTAAAAAAAAGCAGCCATGGTTAAATTTTTATAAATTTTCTTAACTTCGCCAATTATAATCATTTTAAAAAGGAACTCTAAACTATTTCATCCCTTTCAAAAAATCACGTTGCTAAAATTTAGTTATAGATAAAATAAAAACGTGGCCTTACTTAAATTTTAATAAATTTTATGATCTTCATCAATTGTAATTTATTTTCTTTTAAAACATTATAAAGCATTGGATAATCATAATTATTTTTACTGAACTAAACTATTTTGTTTTTCAAACTATAAAGAAATTCTTAGAAATTACCTTGATAAAAATTTAAAATATACTTAAGACAACCAAACTAAGATGAAATTATTATTCAAATACTCCCAAAAATCCCCTTCTTAAATTAGTGATGCTGATGATGATGACTATCCAATAATATGGCCGTTAGGATCGTGGTATAGTCGTATTATGGTCGCCAATTCCGAAAAATCTCTGTCATCTAAGGCTGAAATTCTCATCGGTGGACACGGAAGTACCGATCAAGTGTTACCAATTTGATAGCCTTATTGTAAGTGTGTACTTTGTCATTAAAATAAACGAAATACACATGAATCTTGTACTGAGAACTTAATTTTCAACATATTTTACCCATAATACTTATATCAATGGAGATAAAAGCGTAAAGTACACTCGTGGCAATGGATGTGTTTTATAACCTTAAAAAACTGAGCAAAGTCCTCTATTGGCCATGGATTTTTTAAAGCAGAGGTGGCTGCTATTACCATGATATGACCCTACTCTACCAATTCTGCTATGAAATCGGATAACACGACTGTATCTAGTCCTCGATTTTTATTAGAAATTGGCGATATTTAGGGCACCTTCGCATCGCTGACAGCACCGTACTACTTTCCACAGATTTAGAAAAATCAAAGATAATGGTAACGGAATTATTACAAACCAGTATCACAGGTTGCCTGAAAATAAAGTTTCCAAAGACGAAAATGCTTACAATAGCAAATGACTGATAAATGGAAGATACAAAAGTAAAACTGAAGAACAAAATTAGACTAAAATTGCCAGGAAACCTTAGTTCCATCTTCAGAAGCGAGTTGCCTCTCTACTTAAAACGCAAAGTATCAAATCAATGCATCTTCCCAGTTCTAACAATTAGAAATAAAATGCTTGGATAAGAATCGAATTTGAGAGAGATATATGTATATTAAGACAAGCCCCTGTTCTCTTCCTTAACAGGAAGAGCTTGGTTACACAGGCACCCCTGCGGGGTATGGCCTACGGCCTTATTTGCTAATCTTAACCGCCTTTTTTAATCCCCTTTATAGACTCTTTATTCTAACACCCTGAACACCCTCTTCTTCTTCTTCTTCTTCTTCTTCTTCTTCTTCTTCTTCTTCTTCTTCTTCTTCTTCTTCTTCTTCATCTTCATATTCATTTTCATCTTATTCTTCATATTCTTTTTCATCTTCATCTTCATCTTTATCTTCTTCCTCGTCTTCTTCATCTTCATCTTCATCATCTTCTTCTTCTTCATCATCTTCTTCTTCATCATCATCATCTTCATCATCTTCTTCTTTTTCTTTTTCTTATTCTCCTTCTTCTTCTTCTTCTTCTTTTTCTTCTTCTTCTTCTCCTATGAGGAAAGACTCAGGGCATTAGATTTGCCATCTCTCGAAGGCAGAAGATTACGTGGCCAGCTAATAGAAGTATTTAAAATATTGAAAGGATTTTCAAACGTTGATTATAGGAATTTGTTCGAATTGGATCATAGGGGAAACATTCGACAACACGGATTAAAATTAGTCAACAAGCGATTTAACACTAGTATAGCCCAAAACTATTTTACGTTTGAAATTACTCAAATTTGGAATAGGCTACCCAACCACGTAGTGGATAGTAGGTCGGTAAATATGTTTAAAAACCGTCTCGACGCGCACTTAAATAGTATAAATATAACGTAGTCTGAGCACAGTAAAGAATAACGTCTTTGCAAAAGGAGTTTGGAGCGGAGGAATAACGAGAGTAAAAATGATGACTAAAAATGATGCCAGCGATTTCTCTTGCATGTGTAGTTTAGATATCCATTTTCTTTTCCGCCTATCCTATAACTAGATTTTCACCACTAGCAGTCGAGGGCTGCGGAAGTTGAGAAGAAAAACTTTCTATCACCCCCCCTAGGTTGAAGTAGTTAATATGCATGACATTGTACACATGTAGATAAGTGTGTACAGTAGATTATATATTTAAAAAAAAAAATAATAATAATTAAAAAAAAAATATATAGCATGTTAGAGATACACTCGTAGATAAGTGTGTATCGTAGTTTCGGATGTAGTGTAGCGGACTAGCCTCGAGCGGACCTTAGGGTCTTTGCTGGTCCTAGATTCTGTAGTTCTGTAGTTCTGTAGTTCTTCTTCTTCTCCTTATAAAGGAATTATTAGAAATAACTTTTATAAAAAAATTAAATATACTTAGGTGAAAACCGAACTAAAAGAAAAAATCTTATTCAAACCTTCAAAAAAATCTCGTTCTTAAAATATAGGGTTATGGAAGAGCAAAAGTTCTAGAGTGGATTTGAGCAGCCCTCATTGCTAGAAGAAACATTAGAAAATGAACGAATGGAATCGAGAAATCAATGTGACAAAAGGTACAAAAATTGAATTTCGTAAAGGACCCGGTTATACATAAAGTGACACAGAAGAGGAAAAGGGGGAAAGACTAAACGTGCTCAATTATAGAATTACGAACAGGTGACATTTCTTGGTGAGGTCTCTGCCTACAAGTAGGTGGAAGTAATTTGCTACTTCTACCAATAGAGGAAATAATGATGATATACATATGAAACGATTTACTTAGGATGAAACAATACAGACATGCTTTCTTATCCTATTATTCGAGTCTCTTACGTGAATCTTTTATTTTTTCACCAGAATATATATATATATATATATATATATATATATATATATATATATATATATATATATACATTAGAGTGGTCCGAAAAACAGGGGTAAAATTTCAAAGTGCACTGATCCTTTCTCCACACAACTGCCTTTTATTGTGTTGTCTTCCTCTCCTTGTGTGCGAAATTTAATCACAATACAATGGTATTTAGAGGTCGCCTCACTTTTACTCTTTTTTTTTCTTCTTATTTTCAGGTTATGGCAATCAATACTCTTTCGAGCTCCGATTGTTGGCTTCTCGGGAATCCTGTTGATTGCCTGTCAAGTAGGCGGGATGTGCTGTCGTTGTACGTGTTCCATCACGTCGTGGAAAAGAAGACTGTTTCGAAAGGTCTGAAATTGCCATGCGGCGAGGTACTGACTGTATGAGAGGGGGCCAGGATCCTGACACAGCGGGTGGATACTTGTGTCAGGAAACTTCGAGGAATCCACGAGGAATACCAAGCACTCAGGAAACGCGGGACCTGTGAGAGAGAGTCGGACCGTGTCAAGGAGATGTTCCTTGATGATCTTCACGACCTCTTCGATGTTGCCACAAGCGATGCCCTCCAAACCATGATCAACGAATAAGACAAGGAGTTCCTCAAGATGTAGCGTAAGGACATCTTCTCGTGCATCATCGCCGGGATCGACGCGAAGAAATCTGGAGTCGAAGCCAGGTGTGGGAAGAGAAATGGTCAAGAAGCTGCTCTCAATCAGAGATACGATGAACGAGAGGCCAAAGTTTAAGTGGCCGTTGCTGCCTTAAGTTCCAGCTCAAAATCGTCAGAGAAGTCACAGGCTGAAGATGACTACCGACCTTCAACTTCGATCTGTACATCTGGTCCTCCCGCGAAGAAGCCCAATAATGTCTTCAAATCTCCTGAAGTCGTTGGCGCCTTAGGTCGAGTCAATCTCCTAGATCGTGATGCGGCGTTCGTCACTGGCGCTTGTGCACGTGCTCAGGGACACGATATTTCTGATCTGGGTTGTCCCGAAATTCGATACGACGATCGCGTCGTCACACAGCCAAATCCAAGACAAAGAAGCGCGGAAGAACTTTCAAGCAGCTGCTCCCCTTCTCCTAAATTGGGACGGGAAAATCCTGCAAGAGATGGGAGGGAAGACAGTGAAGAGGGTTGTGATTCTGACAACTGGTCAAAGATTATAGAAATTGCTGGGTACTCCAAGTACTGAAGAAGTTCAGGCCGCAGCGTGTCTGGAATTGCTCGATTCTTGGAAGATTCGCGACGAAGTAGTAGGATTGGTCTTCGATACAACTGCAAGCAACACTGGCCTCCACAATGAGGTGTGCGTCCGGATCGAGGAAGTTCTTGGAAGGGAGTTGGCGATGTTGGCGTGCCGGAATCATGTGTTGGTGATTGTTCTCTCTGACGTCTTTCGAGTTGTCTTTGAGCACACTGAAGGTCCGGAAGTAACCATTTTCAAGCGTTTTCAGAATGAGTGGCCGATCATCAACCAGCAAGGTTACACGGTGGCTAAGGATACCCTCTTCAAAGGATATCTGGAGCAACTCCCCTCTCAGATGAAGGATTACCTGGCATCTGCCCTGGCCGATCCAACAAAGTGTCCGCACAATGAAAACTTCGAGTTCATGTAGCTCGCAACCCAGTTCTTCGGAAGAGGCACAACGACTAAAAAATTCCTTTCGAAATTCCTCTGTCATCCCACGCCCCCATACAACGAAATCATGATGCTGACTGAACTCCAGAAGTGCATGAACTAGATGAACGCCGGTGCAACCGCGAGAAATGCTCTCGAACGGCATCTCTGGTATTTGATGTAAGACTTGGTCAGCCTTTTCCTGTTTCATGACTAGGTTCCAGACAAAATGAAGGGCGACTGCATGACTCGAATGAAGAAGGAAAATCAGACCGAAGTTCACCCACGCAGGGCAAAACTCAAAGACACGTGGGACATCCGCCTTGATGCCTTATACAACCAAAGGTCACAACGTGTTTTCAACGTTCTGAAGAAAGGCAGAGCCCAGGAAGTGAAGCAAGGCTTCCTGCAGATGGGTCATTTGGCTTGGAAGGGCGACAAGCTGTACGAGAACTTTCAGGCCAGAGCCAAAAGCCTAAGAGTGGTGAACGACGCAGCTGAATGAGGAGTGGCCCTGGCAAGTTGTAAAATGTGATGCTGATGAAGGATGGGGATCAGAAGCAATTCATCTTCCGTCTCATTCGTGAACATCGAATGGCCATCCCGACACCCTCAAAGACCAACCTGACCAAGAAAAGGTGAGAAGTGGGCTGACCCCTAAATGATGAGATAGAGAGGCGAAACTTTACGTGTAATTCCTTTTCGCACATCGGAAGTATTAAAATTTGTAATTTCCTTTATAAGAGCTGATTCTATAGGACGCCTATGTATATACTTGTGAGAATTATAAATTATTTTTCTATTATCAATGTCAATTGAATGGTTTTCATTTGGAATGTGTAGGAACAGGTTAGAAGATAGACTTCCACGGCGCAGGTCGCATTTGTGTTCCTTCATTCTCTTGGAAAATCTGCTGTTTTCGCCAATGTATACTTGATTACAAATTTTGCATGAAATATAATAAACCCACTGTTCTTTATCGGAGGATCTTTTTTTAGACAGGCCATATCGGGTCGTTTTTTCGTATTGAAAGTCAACATTGATGTTGTTGGTCCGTACCAATTTTTTAAAATTAATTACTCGGGGCGAGTATTGGAATGTAATATAATTATTATTACATACATTTTCCTTAGGATTAGCTGGTGAGTAAAAGTTGGTTTGGGCTTTATAATGACATTTTTCTATCATCCAAAGGAGATACTGCAGCTCAATAAATGTTTGGATGGTCGTGTTGATTTCATCCCTCAGGAAACAAGGATTGCATATGCGATATGCTGTCAGAAACAGGGAAGAAACTCCAAACTTTTTAACATATTCATCGTGGCAAGAGAAATAGCAAATATAGGCATAAGAGTTGGCTGGTTTCCGGTAAACATAATATGCCTTGTTGTTTACTTTATATATTTTGACATCAAGAAATGGCAATGAGTTTTTAGATTTCCATTCTACTTTGAATATAATGGTGGGGTAAATGTTGTTTAATTGTCCAAAGAAAGAATCATATGCGTTATCATTAAAAGGCCATGTGGCACATACATCATCCACATAGCGGAACCAAGTTATAGGATTAGGTAAAATAGGGGGGAGGAAGTGTTTCTCAAAATTTTCCATGAAAAGATTACACAGGATCAGGCAAAGTGGATGATGCATACAGGCCATATTTCTGTCTATAAAAACAATCTTCAGCTTTAATATATATATATATATATATATATATATATATATATATATATATATATATGGATAACGTTACTAAGCAGTCTGCTTAGTAAAGGACCATTAGTCGAAAGGCCTCGCAGTTCTCCGTTGTTTCATTTTCCTCGTGGCTGTAACGTTATTCATTAATTCCTCACGTTCCTTATTTTGGTGATTCAGTTATATATATATATATATATATATATATATATATATATATATATATATATATATATATATATATATATATATATATGGCTAAAAATCACGAGAGGCAACACGTAAATAAGTATAACTATTTGGTTGTACCACGAAGGGAAAAAGAAAGATTGATTGGAGCTAGTACTTTCGTTATCTTAATAAAATTTTCAAACTTACAATGGTTTATGAAATAGAGAGACACTCTATTTATACAAAGCAATGTTTTCCCTGTAAAATCAATTGGTCAGATTTTTTATGAGCTCTGATAAGTTTGATTTGAGGAAGAAAGATTGGACTGGATCTAAAGAAAACAAACCGGGGCTAATATTTACATTTCTCTCCTTTGTTCTGGAGATTAGGAACGATTCAAAGATATTTCTGCTAATAAAATCATTTATATGCATTATGGCATCTGCTTTTGACCAGTTAATCTGGTGACCCATCTTAAGTCTGTAGACGGCCAAAGCATTATTTGTATATCCCTTAGATACTGCATTTTGATGTTGCTTAATTCTTACAGATATTTTTAGAAGTTTGACCTACATAGAATAAATTACAATCCAAACAAGGTATAATACTATATATTACATTATTATCGTTCCTTGGGCTCTGTTATATTAACATATTTTTTAATGTATAATTGTATTAAAAAATTACATTTATATGAAGTTGTTTTAAGATTGGTACTACATACAAGAAATTATCATGGTAAGGTAAAAGTAATATGTTGTGTAAAGGTTCTGTTTTCCTTAACTTGCGGTTACCATTGTGAGTTTGAAAATGTTATTAAAGTAACGAAAGTGCTAGCTCCAATCAATCTTTCATTTTTATTGAAAGTGAAAGGTAATTTTCTATTAATAATTTACTTTTCATTCCTCTCGCCTTTGCTTCCTTTTTTCGACTCGTGAATAAGGTTCCCGGAGCTTATTGAAAACTAAAAGTTAGTATCTTGAGGAAGATAGCAGTAAATTAGTGTACTTTTCCCCAAATATTTTATCACACTGACGCGTTTCGATACGACATACATATATCAACTTCAGAGACAAAGTGGAAAAATATTGCAAAAAGTAGATTTATATATTACAATATGCGAACTAACGCCCATTAGGGCAGGGGGAGGGAGGTCAAAGGTGGGACTTTCCAGCAGGCGGGTAGGGGTCTGATTTAAACTCCTTTCCCATGTGTATTAGCAAATTGGGGCGAATTGGTTAAGTGCGCACCGTTGCTCGGTTCCTTCCTTTTGAACTTTGGAGTATCTTGTGAGAATTAAAATTTTATATTTAACCTTGCTTGTTTTTCTTGAATGAATATAGATTCAAGGATATAATTCTGATAACCCTGAAGTGACAATTCCATAAACGAACATCGCTTGACTCGCAGAACAAATTAAACAGTCCGGCATCTATCCGAAGAAGATACGATGAGCAACACGGAGCACACAGCAACATGGCACAGGTTCACTCAACTCCACTTCCCTGGTAAGTTCCATAAGTGGTGTTAATCTCAATTATATCTACTCAACCCTCAGAGCCGCAATCTTGGACCGCCACATCCCAAGTGTCGCCTCCAAAATGGAGTTTATTTCTACGTCAACGGATCTACCCCATTTAGATCCAGTGGAACTCCCCCGCAAACTACAAACTAATAGATACCCTCATGGAAAATAGCCGCTATTTTCTAAGTGAATCCATTGTGCATCGGGTTCCTCCTTACATACAGGAAGCATTCGATATTCTGGTTCCCGGACCTCCATGTACCAGCTCGCGCCCTGTAGAGAACGAGTCACAGGAGAGTCACCTGTGTAGAAAAAAAATACTCAATTCACGAATCATGTGTGCAAGTAAAGTCTATCATAGACTCTCAAATGAAAAGTTGCCACCCTCCACAAGCGATTAGCTAAAATGGAGAATGCCATGACATCCTAGAAAGGATGAACTGTGTCTGTTAAGTGAAGTGCTCTGAATCTCTACGACGGCTTATACTGGTACCACAAGGATTTCGGAGATCAAGTCAGTTGATACCACGCAGGATGGCCACACTCAAATAAAAATGAGGAAAACTATGCCATAGTCTTAAGTGGGCATCCCATCGTTCCTACAAATCTCTGCTTGCCCATCGATGATCGTCTCATTGGCAGACGATTTCCCATCCCCACTGAATCAGTACTTTCCAGCCTTCCAGCCTTACTTTTGGAGAAGCAGAAAGAAAAAGCATGTATCTTCCTTCATTTCAGCATGCTATTGGTTCCCTTATTTGAACGTAGGGTATAAAAAATAAGTTTCGCTAGTGCTAAGTAGAAATTTCACGTGAAAACTTTTAGTGTGTAATGTTGAAACTATCATTATAGCAGCGGGTTTTCTGTCATATTTTGACTTAATATTAAACGCGCACCTTTACTCAATAGTGTATAAGACCTAAATTACGGGAAAAAAATGCGATAGTGAGATATAATCTCGCGTATTCCGAGTCTATATTAATTTCGAAAAGTTCACCATATGATTTCCTCATCGCAGAATACAGCTACTTTACACACAAAAAAATGGCTGAGCTAAAAAAGCAAAAACACTAGATATTTCCTAATCACACCTATACCAAATAATCACAAATAGTCCACCTGTCACGTGGAGGTCACGTAAATTTTCACTGAAATTTCTTGCAATGAAATAAGATATTATAAAATGAACTACCAAAAGTCATGGGATAGGTACCTATTAACGTGGATGATCACTTCTATCTCAACGAAGTGGATTAAAAACTTAGGGACAGTTATTTAGCCATGCAGTATCGATAGCTGTCCATAGTTCCCTGATACTTTTAGGCGCCAAAAATAATGTACGAATAATCCTGGCCACGACTTCCCATAAATACTTGATTGGATTCATGTCAGGTTAATGTGGTAGCCAGATCATTCGTCGGAAATCTCAGGAATGGTCCTAGAACTAATTCCTGGCAACTTGGGCCTGATGCCACGGGGAATTATTCTGCTGGAATATCGCATTGTAGTTGGGTAAAAGAAGTACAAAATGTACATGAACGTCAATGATGTGTTTAGGTGGGGCAGCGGACCCAACCCATGCCACCATAACAGCCTCCTCCTCACACCTCCCACAGCAGTATAGAACCGCTATTAGCATGCAGACAGCATTATTGACACTACCAATAACGGTTTGAAACAACTGAAACCAGAACTCATCGGAATACGCCACATGTTGTCAGTCCTTGCTTTCTAGAAGACGAGATTACATATATAACCTGCAGTTTTATTCAATTAAATTATCCCCTCCAAGGGGATCAATGAAAGTTTATCTAAAGCAAAATCTACTCATTACCGTCCTAAGCATGAAAACCAATTTAGTAATACGAAGTGTCTATCCCTCCATTTTTCTCCCCTCCTCAAAGTAGTGAACAAAGTTATTTCTCCAGGCCTAACCACAGTAAATCCTCTTTTTCTTTCCTTAAATCTTTCCCTTCGACCAAGCCCGTGGATCAGCCAAATGAAGCAGGTGTATATTTAATCTCGTGTGGCTCTACAAACTGTCCCTCATTTTACATAGGAGAGACCGGAAGAACCTTAACAAAACAAATTTATGAACATATTAGCAATTTCAACTACCAAATTGACTAATCAAAGTCACAAATCATATATAATTGTGAAGATTTCCGTAGAAGAAAAATAGTATAATCTATATTAATACGAGAAATTTCCAATTTTAATTTGTCACGTAGGCAATTGAAATGCAGCCTCCATTCCCGTAACCTCATCGTAAACAGCTTAGCCAACGATCTTAGACTTACACCCGATGATTAATGACCTTTTTCCCACGTTTTGTGTTTCTTTGTGGGTTTTTATCTGATCTGTACACTATTTATAGACATTTGTACCAATCGCATTCTCAGTATACGACTGAGGTGGGTATGGTAAACTACATACTGAAACTAGTCTCGTAAATTAAACTTTTGGCTTCTATACAGTGGTTCTACTATCATATACCATAACTCGCTATTGAGTTCTTTTAATTAATTATATATATATATATATATATATATATATAGTGGCACGCAAAGTTATTAGATACATAACATTTTTTAATAATTCTTGCATAATATTTTTCTTCTTTTAGGCTGATAATTTACAAATATGTTCCAATAATACTTTCAATCACTTGTGCAAGTGAAAAATGAAAAATTCCTAAATGCAAAAATTTTATTTACAAAAATATCAAACTAACATACGCAAAAGTATTGGATACATATTAATTTTTACTATTTCATGCATAATATTTTCGATTTTGGGTTAAGAGTTGACAAATATGTTTCAATAATAGCACTGATATTCTTGGCCAATCAGAAACGGCCACGATACTTTGCTTATCAATGGCACCATCAGTTATCTCCTTTAGCCACCAGTTGTAATCTATGAACGTGATTGGCCGCAAAGTTAAAGAATTGTAAGAGGACGTGCTCAAAATGATCATTGAACGTCACAGAAGAGGAGATGGCTATCGTAAAATATCCCTAGATCTAAAGATTCCTTTAAGTACAATAGGAAACGTTATTAGAAAGTGTAAGAAATTTAATACGACTACTAACATTCAGAGGAGTGGCCGGCAACGGAAACTAAACAATACAACTGCACGGTGGATTGCTCAGAAAGTGCAGAACGATCCATTCACAACTCGCATGGAAATTAAAAAACAAACTTAAAGTAGCTGGAAAGAAAGTGAGCAAAGACACAATTAATAGAACTCGCAATCGCATTGGCCTATATTCAAGATAGCCAAGGAATTCTTCTTTGTTGACCACTAGACATGTAAAGGGCCGGTTAAAATCTGCTGAAACATATCAAAACCAACCGAGCAAATTTTGGACAACGTAATATGGTCCGATGAATAAAAAATTGAACGTTTAGGGCGGAACACGGCAACTCAGATTTTGAGGAATAAGGGAACGGCCCACTACCCTGAGAATACCATAGCTATTGTGAAATTCGAAAGTAGTAGTTTGATGGTATGGGATTATTTTTTTCAGCAAATGGCACTGGGAAGTTAGAAATAACCAGAAGGACGATGAATACCTCTCAATATCACAAAATTCTAGAACGAAATCTTTTCGAATCTGCCAGATCAATGGGCCTTGGATGAAATTTTCTTTTCCAACAGGACAATGATCTTAAACACACTGCCAAGGCAACTCAAAAATGGTTTGGAAATAATGAGAATGACGTCATGGCATGGCCTAGTCAATCTCCTGACCTAAACCCAATCGAAAACTTGTGGAGGAGCCTATTGCTACAAGTTTGTGCAAGGAATCAACAAAATGTCAAACAGTTGGAAGATTTCTCTAAAGAAGAATGTGCTAATATTCCTGCGAATACTTTTAAATGGCTTACAACCAACTGGAGAAAGAGGCTTAAAGCAGTAAAACAGAATAGAGGCTATGCTATAAAATATTAAATAAATGTATCCAATACTTTTGCGTGTGTTATTTTGTTATTTTTGTAAATATAATTTTTACATTTATGATTTTTTAATTTTTCATTTGCCCAAGTGATTGAAGTATTATTGGAACATATTTGCAAATTATCAACCCAAAAGAAGAAATATGCATGAAATAGTAAAAAATGTTATGTATCTAATAACTTTGCGTGTCACTATATATATATATATATATATATATATATATATATATATATATATATATATATATATATATATATATATATATATATATATATATATATATATATATATATATATATATATATATGTATATATATATATGTCGAAGCATGACCCAGTGTACGGGAATATACGGACATGGGCTCTAAGGTGGGCTACACAAGGCAACTGTTATTATTCTATGAGTGCAATTTGAATAGATAGCAGCATCTCCGTGACCAAGGAATATTCCAAACACAACGACAAAAATAGATTTTAATACAGACTAAATAATCGGCACAAAATAAATATGGATATATATAGGTACATGAATAAGACGGAATTAGGTTCCGAATTAGCTAACCAGGGTTATTAAATGGTTATAATGGGAGATTTAGGGTAGTGAGCGATTTAGTTTCTTTGAACCTCGAGAGTAAAGCAAGGTGAACTTGTGGGCAGGGGGTGAGATCTTGGTGACCTTGATTACTCACGGGGGTAGCCGAAAACCCGCACAGGGTGGTGCTACTTTCTCCAAACTTGAATTTTGCGGCTGGGGGAGGGAAGGGGGAGATGACTTCTCCAAACTCGGATTGAGCGAGCTATCGGGCCTCTTGCCCTCAAGAGGTCAACAGAAGAACTTCAGAGGACGGCTTCTCCAATCCTTGATTCGAAGGCGGTTGAGGAAGGCTGACGTTGCCTCACGAGACTCTTCTCCCTGACCCAAAGATACGAGTGTGATGTCCAGCTCTTCCGTGGCTTGCGACCGTCACTAAACACTTCTCGGGAGAGAGCGACGTTCATTTGAACTCCTTTCGGGAAGGTGTCGTCTAACCAAATCTGTCGGTAATCCTTGGAGGGTGCATATATACCCGGAGTTCTCCAAACCAGAGAGAGAGAGAGAGAGAGAGAGAGAGAGAGAGAGAGAGAGAGAGAGAGAGAGAGGCCTTCTCGAACCCTCTTAATCAGCCATAACAACCGAGAGTCTCATTGCAGGAAAGTGTAAGAGGCAGGGATCAGCGGATCAGATGGACGACCACCGGCTGGAGCCATAAAAGTTGTTCGAGGCGAACCTACAAAATAGATAAGTAATCTCCCGACCCGGGATGGGGAAGATTGAGACGGCGGGGAGATAGCCTTCAATTTAAGCGTCATGCCTTGGTGTGAATTTCTCAGTGACCGGATGGCAGGTCAGTCCATAAAGGGTGAAGTCGGAGAGGGTGGGGGAGGGGGGAGAACGGCACGCTTTCTCTCCAGAAGTAATATCTTAGGAGGTGGGGAAATACTACTATTCTAGAGGATCCCTCTACAATATATATATATATATATATATTTATATATATATATATATATATATATATATATATATTTATATGAGGGACGGTCAATAAGTTTTGCGAATCCGTAGGGCCAAACAGAGGAAAGGGGATAGCTGTTTGTTGGGGTGTTAGGACAAGTTATGACAAGTCAGGACCTGCAGCCGCACGCTCCTTCCTTGTCTATTTAAGAAGCAGTAGCTGACCATAGATCGTCAGTCACAAATTTTTCAACAATGGAGAAGGTTGAGCACCGCGCAGTGATAAAATATTTGACCAAGGAAGGAAAGAATGCAAAAGAAATCCATGAACGCATGGTTGCAGTGTACACCGACACCGCCCCTTCCTATGCAACCATTGCTCGCTGGAATAGGGAGTTCCTCCATGGTCGTGAGTCCCTTGAAGATAACCCCCGTCCAAGACGCCCGTCAGACGTGATCAACGAGGACAATGTGGCCCGTGTGGAGAGGATGATCCTCGAAAATCGACGGGTGAAGGTCTAAGAAATCGAGCGAAAACTTGGAATATCACGTGGGAGTGTTATGACGATCATTCACGACAATTTGGCCATGACCAAGGTCTCTACCCGTTGGGTCCCTAGAAACCTCACGAAACCTGACGCCCCATGATTGACTTCCACGTCGTCAAAGTTCGGAGGAGCTGCTGCTCCTGTTCAACCAAGACCCCGCGAGATTCGAGTCACGCATAGTGACAAGTGATGAAACGTGGGTCCATCACTGGGATCCCCAAACCAAACTCGAAAGCATGGCCTGGAAGCACAGGGGCTCTCCGACCCCCTTAAAGTTCCGGACTCAATCCTCAGCCTGGTAAGATCATGGCTACCATCTTCTGGGATTCTGAGGGAGTGTTGATGGTGGACTATGCGCCTTGTGGAAGGACCATCACAGGCCAATATTACGCTGAGGAACTGTCTGGGTTGAAGAAGTGCATCCGTTAGAAGCAACGCGGCAAGCTGACACGCGGTGTCTTGCTCCTCCACGACAATGCCCCTGTCCACAAGGCCAGAGTTGCACAAGCTTCCCTGCGCGAGTGCGGATTCGAGGAGCTCAACCATCCCCCTTACAGTCCAGATCTGGCCCCCAGCGACTACTTTTGATTCCGCCAGCTCAAGGCTGCACTGCATGGACGCCGGTTTGGGGACGATGAAGATGTCCAGCTCGCCGTCCAGGAGTGTCTTGAACAACAGTCGGAAGATTTCTGGTTGTCAGGATTTTGAAGCCTCAGGGATAAGTGGCGCACTTACATTGAAGTCGAGGGTAGTTATATTGAAAAATAATAAAACACTTTTCCGCATATCTCGTTTCCTTATATCCGAATTGCAAAACTTATTGACCGCTCCTCTTTTATATATATATATATATATATATATATATATATATATATATATATATATATATATATATATATATATATATATATATATATATATATATATATATATATATATATATATATATATATATATATATATATATATATATATATATATATATATATATATATATATATATATATATATATATATATATATATATATATATATATCGATCTCATGAGTGAGATCGACAGATCATGTGATGAAGAAAATCTGGTCTAAATTTGACGAATATATCTAAAAAAATAAAACAGCATTGTTATTTTTTATATATATGCATCATGACATGGTCTGTCGTGCTGACTAAAAAAACCCGCCTGTGGCTTCGATGACAACTTCCAGGCGACCTCTGAACCGACCCTTGTATGCCTCGCAATCAGATTGTCATTCGTGTGGCGGCTCTATTTGTTGTCTCTCGTTTTACCTCGCCGCACATACAGTCCACCTGTATGGGTTGCAGTCAAGCGAATCGGGATGCCAAGTTCAGGTTCTGTATTATAGAAGAAATTTTTGAAGGCCAGGCCTGGCCTTGCTCATTTTTCGGCAAGGGGTAGAGTCTTGCTATCACACTTAAGACCTCCCGGCAGCTACTTTGTCGACTCAGGGTTTCACTCCTCGAACAGAACAGCGAAGCAGGTGTCGGTGTTAAATCTGCGGCCCTCGTGGATGATGTGAAATGGCAATATTCACATTGTTGTTTTTGTTTTTGCGTGAACTTGGACACGTCCTTGGGTGCGACAGTGAACCAAGTGTTATTCTTCTGGTCTTGGCAGAAAATCTAATCGTCGGAGAAGAACCAGAGCATGTTGATCATGTAATTTTCACCCCTACTGCCGTCGAATAATGAATCTAATTCTGATCTTTTCCACCATCGTTCTGCTGACGTTAAGATAGTCTGAAGTCTCCTTGTGTGTCCTTTCCGCGCGGGTTCCGAGGAAGAGTCCATGCTTCTGTCACAAATTGAAGGGTTCAAATTTTCCATAATCAATTATTTAAAAAAAACAAAAGAAGAAAAGGTTATACGAGTATGTATATATATATATATATATATATATATATATATATATATATATATATATATATATTAAAACACTGGTTAATGTGTATATTAGCTTAGATAACTCAGTCATTTTCCTGCTTTGAATTTAAATATGATTGAATTGGATTTAAAGGTACTACGTTCACCAAAGACGAGTTTCGTTAAAAGGGGAACGATATAAAAAAGGAAAAACGAGGCTGCGTCGGGAATAAATGCTTTAGATTGTTTGGGAACAACCGTACAAATAGGTACTGAGCAGACAGTATTGGAATGTCGTATATGAAATAGTGCGAAATGAGTACTCTCTTAAACATAAAAAATGCCAAGGCATTTTAGGAACTTTGGGGGGAGCTGGCTAGAATGACATATGCCTCAATAAACCCTGCACTAAGAGAGTTATCCCCTCCGTTATAAAAAGTGGTTACATAGATCAGCTATCTCTAAGGTATCCTGATAATGCGACTGGACCGTATGACGACGCCGGTGGGCTGGCTATGATAGCTGGCCGTGCTACAAGATGCATCGAGCCGCTGTCACTAGCGAAAGTGGATGGCATCTCGTGATACCTAGACGTTTTGAGTCTCGCTAGCGGAGTGCAGAGCGAAGAGAGGTAGAGAGATGGTCCTCTGACTGTCCATCTCCGACGACAATGTATCATGCGACAAAAGAGGATGTGGCAGCAATCGGGAAGGAGATGTGAGCGAACTAGATTTGGTTGGTGGAGAGGTAAGGTAGTAGTGGGTGAACGAAATCTCTGGACCATTTTGAGAGATAGTGGAACAAGAAGGAGACAAGAGCTCTTTAGGGTGAACAGCAACACTAAAAGCGGGTTTTAGGCAATACAGAGAAAAGGTATCCTGGTTGGTACCAAGCTGCAGTGCAAAGAATTTCGGCTACCTAGAGATGACAAAAAGCGTCGATCATAAAGGGTTGCAATGAGGAACGAGGTTTTTGGTTAAGGGCCACTCTTGGGTAGGTAGGCCTAATTTCGGCCATCATCCGTACCAAATTGTGTAGGTAATTAAGAAACAGAATTGAGATAAGAGCGTACAGTATGGTTAGTAAAAAAGAAAATTCACCAAGAAGACGAAATTGGGTACCATAAACAAGTTCCGATGCAGTGCAGGCCAAATTTTCTTTCAAGGACAAACGAATGGCTGAAAGAATCAAAGGTCGCTTGCCCACCCAAGTGATATTTGGATCGGTGGAGCGTAAAATACTTGGAGCGTAAGCTTACTTAGAGCGTCCGATGCAGACGTTCAATGGCGGCGTTGCTTTGGAGGTGCTAGCTTGTGGTACGAAGACGAAAAGAACAAACCTATAACTGCCATGATTACAGCCTATTGTTGGTAGTCAAATTGACTACCACGTTCAATCATGATTATGTAAATAAAACTAAACGAGCAACCCACCTTGAGATAGAGTTCTGAGTGACGGTAGAGGCTGGTAGGTCTGGAATGGAGACACTGTCTGGCCAACGAGTAAAACGGTTGATCATCGTGAGAAGATAGAAGTAACCACGATAGTAAGGCCCAGGATCTACAAGATCGACGTGAATGCCGCTGAAACGGGACCGAGGTAGTACAAAAGAAAACATAGGAGCCTTTGTGTTTCGCTTAACCATAGCAAGCTGACAAGACATACATAAGTGGGTCCATTGGGCCACATCGGCGTTCATACCTGGCCACACAAAACGTTGGGCAATGAGCTTGCGAGTAGCTCGCATACTAGGATGAGGTTTGGTCAAATATATGCCAACGGTAAGCGAGAGGAATAGGAGGACGAGGACGAGGACGAAGACAGTCAGGTAAGGAAAAATCGACCAGGATAGGTCTGGAAAGATTGCCTGGTAAGTTGATATCACGAATGACTGGTTGAGAAGAGCGACGCATTGTTTGCGTTTTCATCCTATTTCTGAACCATCGCTATTGTCGCATGGTGAATGGGCTCATGAGAGAAGTGCGTGCCTGATATTGAGGAAATGCTGGGAAGCGGGTCCGATACGACTTTGAATAGACAGGAACGTATTTAATGTCGCTTGTAAGCTGTAAGATGAAGTCTAGATGACGAGCATCGACTGAAAGAGTGCACAGAAAAATGCTATGAGCGGATAATGCACCAATCAATAGCTTGTGGTCAGTGAAAACAGCAAATTCACGCCCTTTCAAATATTATAAAAAGTGGCGGAGGACGACATATATTCCGAGCAGCTCCCTTGAAAATTCGCGATATCTCTTTTGAGAAGAAGTTAATGATTTTGAGAAGAAAGAGAGAGGTTGCCATTAGTCACCACCCTTTTGATGTAAGGTTGCATCTATATGGGGGGCTGACACATCTGAGGCTATGCTCATAAAGGTCCATGGGCCAGCGAAACGAAGGAAGCCGTAGCCTCTTTGGTGCGAGAAAAAGATTTGCACGCATCGGAAACTATGAAAGAGGAGAGTTCTTGGTGATTGAAAGAAGAGAGTAGAGTGGTTGTATTATTCTAGAAACGTCAGTAATAAATCTATGGTAAAAAGTTAACCATTCTACAGAGCCGAAGAAGTTGCTTGAACGAAGATGCTCAGGGACTATCCCGAATTACAGCAACTTTGTCCTCGAGAGGACGAATTCTTTCAAAAGAAAAGTAGTGTCCAAGAAAGGAGAGTTGTGTGACATCAAAGAGACACTTAAAAGTGTTGAGTATGATAAAATCAGAAGGTCGTCTATATAACAAAAGACGAAAGGAAGACCCCTCTGAATCTGATCCACGAAATTTTGGAAGGTCTGACCACTATTGTGAAGACAATAAGGCATTCGGAGCATGGCGAATGAGCCAAATGGCGTAGTGATAGCTGTCTTTGGAAAGTCATCTGGGTGAATAGAGATCTGGTTGAAAATACGAACCAGATCGATTCATGAAATGATTGAACAACCGAAGAGAACAGAGTTGAAGTCAGAATGATAGGGAAGTGGATATCTATCTGGAATAGTACAGGCCTCTATCCACCTGTAATTATCCACAGCTCTGGTAAGATATCAAGCGGAGAGGCCCAAAGAGAACTATAAGAGCGAGCTATGCCAGCTTTCGCCATGAAGGTGAACTCTTGCTTCATCAATGCAAGTTTATCTGGGGCTAGACGAAGGGGGCGTGAGAATATCTGCCCTCCTGTCTTCTCTATCGGCTGAATTACACTGTTTTTAATAGGCCTGTTTTTTTAAGATGGAATACTAAAACCAGGAAATTCCTGTAAGTGGTACTGAAAATGAAGATTGATTGTAGAAATCTTTTTATCATTTTTGGGAGCCCATCTGGCGACTGCCTACTTGGGCATAAGTCACCGTCCTCACGATTGATTGTAAAGAACAAAACAGAGAGGAGAGAATTGTGAGAATCGAAAAATAAATCTGAAATTGTTAGCAAAGTAGATCGGTCAACAAACTAGTGGGTGCGAGAAGCGACCCAAAAGGCGTGGGCAGAGAGAAAATCGACACCCAAAATAGGAAGGTCAACCTCGGCAATAATAAACCTCTATCAAAAATTCAAATCGAGGCGGAGAGACAACTGAAGGATACGCCTTCCATAGGTCCTTATATCCGAGGAAATAGCAGCTTTAATGACAAGATCAGAAGAGTAACTAGCTTTATTGCCCAAAGAGGCTGGAATAATAGTACATTGAACAGCAGTGTCAACCAGATATAGAAACGAGAAAGTGGGTCGCAAATACGAAATGATGGATCAACCTGAGGAAGTCAAAGGACTCAGAGGTGATAGACTCATTAGTTACTTACATTTTTAGTTTAAATTAGTTGAAGAATTTAAAGCATTAGAATCATAATTCGAAGAAGGAGAGTGAATTGGAACATTAGAGTGAGAAAAGTAACTTGATTGTTGAGTATATGAAAATGGTGGATTAATGTTAGATGAAGCAGGTAGTGGTTGAAAATATGTGAGGGTTGTACGAATTTTACTGCTGTGCAACATATTCGTTGTGGTATAAGCACCAACTAGTTAGTTGTATGAAAGTAACATATGAAAAAGCATGGTGATTAGATGGATGTAATTGAGAAGAACGAGCATTTGATTGAGGATGAGAATAGTCTGAGTGTTAATGTTGGCGAGGCTGCGTACAATTTATAGCTTTACTACCATATTTCTCACAGTACCTGTTCAGACTCTTTGAATGAGAGTGATAAAATTTAGATGCTAAAAAATATTCGAAAGAAGAATGAGTATAGAAATGCTGCGTCTCACCACTTGTGCTGGAATGTCCTCGATGATGTCGTCTTGAGAGGAAGAACGATGATAGTCGCTCCGTTAACTCTTATGACTGAGAAGTTCTGTTTTCACACATCGTAGTTTAGATTTTACAGATCTTTCTCTATTCTCTCCAACACGGCAGCTACGTCCGGCGTTGCAGGGGAATGAGTATTATACGGTTCCTGCCTGCTTTCCGAAGACTTTGTCAGTATCCGAACCTGCGAAAGAGATTGATTAGACAAAGAAATCGGATATGTGGGACAGTCCCCCAGTTTACATGGATTGAGGTATATAATTTCGAATGCCTTGGTCATTTGATCAACGTTAGAATTCTCTCCGATTATAATAATGGGTCTAATGTGGTTGGGGATCCCACGCATAAGAATCTCTGTGAGAAGAGAGTTGAAAAGCTCAGAATGAATGCCTTTCGCCCTAATCAATTCCTTGAGATGCTCAAGGAAACAGGTGGGACGCCTATCCCACATTTGCTGAGTATTGAGGAGCTCTTGAAAATCCTTGACCTGGGACCTGCCGAACTCGAGCTTAATCGCCTCCTTCAATTCCCCCCATATATCCCGAAAGGGAACAAGCCCCCAGACCAGGTGGCCAACTACCGCCCAATCTCTCTCCTAGAAGTACCCGGCAAGATCTTCGAGAAGATTATAGCCAATAGGCAACAAAATCAACTAGACGAGTTAGGAGCGCACAACCCGGCACAACACGAGTTTAGACAAAAACGGGGCACTGAAACTGCCCTGGCGCTCCTAACAGAAAAGATCGCGCAATGCCGTGCGAAAGGTCATTATGTAGACATCGTGATGAGGGACGTGCAGAAGGCCTTCGATAAGGTTTGGCTGAGTGGACTGCAATACAAGATCCTAAGTCTCCAGCTAAAACCGGTCCTGGAAAGGATTCTTTGTGACTTCATCATGGACAGAAGGGCGCGTATCATGATAGAAGATCACAAAGGTCCAGAATTCGAACTAAGAGCGGGCGTTCCCCAGGGGAGCTGCCTGAGTCCCTTGCTTTACCTGGTCTTTACCATCGACCTCCCTACTCCAATCCACGGGGACATGATGTATCTGCAATACGCAGATGGCATCACTCAGATCGTCTCCTGTAGGGAAAGGAAAGCAAGGAACCAGGCTAACAACACCATCGCGGAGATCTCGAACATCAACAACTTCGAGAAAAATTGGAAAATCCGGACGAACAGGGAGAAGTTCACAATTCTCCCGCTGGGCCGTGAGTTGACGTGGCCCATCATGATTGATGGGAGGAGATACGGTTACTCCGCCGTAGGCAACATCCTGGGCCTAAAAATCTCCGACCGCGGATACTCGAGTCACTACACGGTGAGGCGGAATATGGCGAAGAGAGAAATCTCTAAGCTATATAGGTTCAGAGAACTCAGTTCGGCGAACATCAGGAAATTATACCTGTTGTTCATCCGGGCTAAGCCTATCTACCCCGCAGTAGTGACTCAAACGGCCAGCAAAACAACTATGAAAAGGCTCCAACGAGTACAAAACTCTGCGTCCCTCTTCATGAACAAATGCAAAAGAAGGGATCAACTTCGGCAGAGGGACCTGCACCGCAGGCAGAAGCTGGAGCCAATAAATGTCGCAACCCAGAAATTAGCCAAGAAAGTCTGGTCGACAATGGCCAATGATATCCTACCAGAATTACGAAGAACTAGACGCAGGATAAACATCCCTGCCAGGCTGCACGGGAAAGTCGGACGTAACCGGCGATTCCCGAGCACCAAAGTCTGTTCGGAGGAGAACATAAGACCAATCTACACATAAAAACACCAAACACCAGCAACACACACCATGGTGACACAAAACACGATTCATAACATATAAAACTGAAGAAGATAACTCACACGAGGTATACACACATGACCGCAAGCTTACAAAGGCTTGAAAGCTCAAACACACAGCCTAAATATCACAAACAAAAGAAGTAAAAATACATTGAAGAACAATAAGAAGAACACGCACAAAACGAAAACATGAGAAACGCAATACTTACACAAAGGAAAAAGATCTCAATTAAAATATAAAGCAAGCTAACGATGCCCCTAAAACAAGGGCAACCCTCCCCCCACTTCACCATCTTTTTATCTACTACTATCCTTTTCAAAGAGTGCATATACCATCAGTGGCGTCAATTGGGTTTGGCAGGGTGTGCCAACCGCCACACCCTAGGTCCCAAGGGAACTGGTAAAATGTACCTTAATAAAATAAATGTATGAAATTTCTCTGTCCATCTATGATGTGTCCATCTAAAATGTGACGGGCACTAATGATGTTAGGAACATCATTAGTTCCCAAGTCACATTTTCATTTTTGCTTAGCACACCACTTTCTCTACTGCCTTTTATAATCTGTCAGAGGCCAGAAGCCTTAGTGTTCGAAGCGGCGTGATGGTGAGTGAGGCTGCATTCGAAAAAGCTCCAGGTGTCTTAAACACTTCGTAACAAAATGTGCTATTTATGCACAGGCAGATATTAAATGAAAGCAGTTAAAGGCATTTAGATAATTACATAAATAATTAGAGGGCGCGGGGGCTGATGACGTTGCTGAATTGACGCCTCTGACTAGATGATCAATATTCAATTAAAACGGGTCTTGTGGCACCGATAAATCAATAGTTAATGAGTATGTTACCTAAGAATTAGATAGGATTGAATGGGATTTGAAGGTATTACGTGCACCCAAAACAAGTTTCGTTAGAAGGGGAACGAACGATACAAAAGGAAAACGAGCGAGCCTCAGGAATTAATGATTTAGATGAGGAAGCGGGTAAATATTTCTAGGAATTAAATAATTTGAGAATATATTTATCTACTGTATTATTGGTATTTATAAATACAAAGTAATTTATATAATTATATATTATTTAGGGTGTGATTGCTTGCGCTAAAATGGTAAACATATATATTTAACAGTAAGGGAGAAGATTGGAAACACTGTTGAGAGTGTCAATTGAATTCGAATATGTACAATAAAATTTCTATAAGTTATGTGTATTAATTTTGATTGAATGTAATGCTGAGATGGCGGGAGGAAGATATAAATACACGGGGTATATATAGGCACACGGGGTACTGGAATTAAAAAGGGAAACTATATTATGGACAGTGGAAATTCGAATAAATTAATTACACGAACATTGTTGTCAGCTGCCCTTGTCTGACAAGTAGAGAAAACACGAGTGGCTTTTGGGTGTGGAAGTTATATAAGAACAAAAGGAGCTCGACTCTGATTAGGTAATTTAAACTGTGTTAGGCAAGGGTTATGATTGACATGGAATAACCGTATAGATAGGTAGTGAGTAAACAGCGTTGAAATGTCGTACACGGAGTTTCGTATATGAAATAGTGGAGATGTATCTAAATATATATATATATATATATATATATATATATATATATATATATATATATATATATATATATATATATATATATATATATATATACAGTGGCACGCAAAAGTATTGGATACGTTTATTTAATATTTTGTAGTATAGTCTATATTCTGTTTTACTGCTTCAAGCCTCTTTATGTAGTTGGTCGTAAGTCTTTAACAAGAATTCGCGAGAATATTAGCCCATTATTTTTTGCTGAAATCTTCCAACTGTTTGACATTTTGTGGATTCCTTGCATAAACTTGTAGCTTTAGTTTCCTCCACAAGTTTTCGTTTGGGTTTAGGTCAGAAGACTGACTAGGCCATGCCATGAGGTCAATTTCCTTATTTTCAAACCATTTTTCAGTTGCCTTGGCAGTGTGCTTAGGATCATTGTCCTGTTGAAAAAGAAAACTTCGTCCAAGGCCCATTGATCTGGCAGATTCGAAAAGATTTCGTTCTAGAATTTTGTGATATTGAGTGGTATTCATCGTCCTTCTGGTTATTTCTAACTTCCCAGTGCCATTTGCTGAAAAAAATACTCCCATACCATCAAACTACTACTTTCGAATTTCACAATAGCTATGGTATTCTCAGGGTAGTGGGCCGTTCCCTTATTCCTCCAAATCTGAGTTGCCGTGTTCCGCCCTAAACGTTCAATTTTTTATTCATCGGACCATATTACGTTGTCCAAAATTTGCTCGGTTGGTTTTGATATGTTTCAGCAGATTTTAACCGGCCCTTTACATGTCTAGTGGTCAACAAAGAAGAATTCCTTGGCTATCTTGAATATAGGCCAATGCGATTGCGAGTTCTATTAATTGTGTCTTTGCTCACTTTCTTTCCAGCTACTTTAAGTTTGTTTTTGAATATCCATGCGAGTTGTGAATGGATCGTTCTGCACGTTCCGAGCAATCCACCGTGCAGTTGCATTGTTTAGTTTCCGTTGGGGGCCACTCCTATGAATGTTAGCAGTCGAATTAAATTTCTTCTACTTTCAATAATGTTTCCTATTGTACTTAAAGGGATCTTTAGATCTTGGGATATTTCACGATGGCCATCTCGTCCTCTGTGACGTTCAATGATCATTTTGCGCACGTCCTCTTACAATTCCTTAACTTTGTCGCCCATCAAATTCATAGATTACAACTGGTGGAAGGAGAATTGTGGCTGAAGGAAATAACAGATGACGTCATTTATAAGCAAACTATCGTGGCCGTTTCTGATTGGCCAAGAACAACAGTGCTCTTATTCAAACATATTTGTCAACTTTCAACCCCAAATCGAAAATATTATGCATGAAATAGTACAAAATTAATATGTATCCAATACTTTTGCGTTATTTTGGTATTTTTGTAAATGAAAGTTTTGCATTTATGAATTTTTCATTTTTCATTGGCACAGGTGATTGATAGTATTATTGGAACATATTCGTAAATTATCAGCCTAAAAGAAAAAATATTATGCAAGAATTAGTAAAAAATGTTATGTATCCAATAATTTTGCGTGCCACTGTATATATATATATATTATATATATATATATATATATATATATATATATATATATATATATATATATATATATATATATATATATATATATATATATATATATATTAATGAAAAACTCACAAAGTATCACGTGAGGGTAGCAAATGGAAGCAATGTCCCGCAGGAAAAAATGAAAAGGTGTTTCCAAGTACTTTCGAACTTTATTAAGTTCCTTATCAAGGATAACTACAAGAAATAGTATTATATTAGAGGTATATATACGCAAGAAAAGTATGAAAGACCGCCTCAAAAAAACAAGAAATCACCAATGAGAAAGAGGTAAGGGGGAAGGTAAAAAAAACACATTAAGAATTACAAGAAGCAGGTAGTAAGGTCAAACTAAGTCGAAGGAATATCATTGAATGTGCTTTTATAAGCCAATGTGATAATTTTAACCTTTTCCCTGGTTTATATAAAATAGATGCTATAATTAAAAGATTAATACTCAAAGAAATTAAATTAGTTTTGTCTTTCGTTCCTAGTTTTTTTATATTTACATTCTTTAGTTATGTGGCCCCTATTTTATTTTAATTTTGTATTATTATTTTTTTAATTTTTTAATTGTTACTGCTCTGTTTTGTACTTTGTATTTCCCCCCTCCTTTTGCTCATCGTGTCTTATAATCTCCCTCGTCAGGCTATCTCCATTTCTTTGAATCTGTTACCTGCTTCTTGTAATTCTTAATGTGTTTTTTCACCTTCCCTCTTCCCTCTTCCTCATTGGTGATTTCTTGTTTTTGAGGTGGTCTTTCATACTTGTATTTCGTATAAATACCTCTAATATAATATTATTTCTTGGAGTTATCCTTGATAAGGAACTTAATAAAGTTCGAAAGTACTTGGAAACACCTTTTCATTTTTTCCTGCGGGACATTGCTTTCATATATATATATATATATATATATATATATATATATATATATATATATATATATATATATATATATATATAATAGCGGATAGGAGAAGGATCATCGCCAGCAAGGGAGGGGGGGGGGTGAACAAAGGAAGACATAATAGACTAGGGAATAGGCAAATTTGTGATGATATTCTAAGAAAGATAAGATATGTGTAATAATTTTTTCTTCGGAAAAAATGTATTTCCTCAATTCCTAAAAATCCGTGCAAGGGTGAGGGTCGATCAAAGTACAGTGATGAAGCGAGCAACCCCTTAGACTCCTCAGCTACGCGATCTAATCAAAGCAACCCTTTTCCTGCTTCTAAAAGGGGACTGCCCATACTTCTTATAACCTATACGTCAATGTATGAACCAGAGCAGGCGTCCAACAATTTTTAAATTAGGAATGAAATATATTAGAATATTGCACCCACTCCCTTAAAGACACAGAACCCCACGATTCGACTTTTTGTAAGGAACTTTTAAACGTATTCCTAGCTATGAGAGACTTCATGCGCACTCTCGGTTGTACCAAGTTTCAGTCACTCACAGATTGAAAAGCCATAAATGGGTCACTACATTTCACTCTCCCAGAGAAGTTCATGCCCTCGAACTCATTATCAGTTAGTGCACGAATAAAATTAATTAAATCTCCCCCACCCAATATCATACTAACGCTTTCTCATGCGCTGCCCTCACAACACAGGAGAGGCAACTCTTTACTCGTGAACCCCAGTCATTATCTTCGGTTAAAAAGCATCATTCATACCATATCCTATTGTGAGGGAACAAGCAATTTATGGGAGAAATAACGTCGCTTTTAAGCATTGCCTCCACGTGATGGGCCTCGTTGTAGCTTACAAGCAATTTTCGAAGCTCAAAGGTGTGAGAAAGTATAGGAGCGGGCTCATGGAATGCAGCCCTTATCAATCCGAGTATTTAAACAAGACAAGAAGTCTCCCCCCTTCCCATTTCCAGCCACGCTGGGAGCGGCTGAGACAAACGCCACCAGGGCCGCGTTCGCCATTACTCAAACGACGGGCGATAGCCCCCCCCCCCTTCTATGGGGTAAGCTCCCTCACTGGCAGGCGTTCATATGTACCCGTATGAGGAGGAATCGACAGAGATTTGTGCGAGATAAGCTCACGAGAGCAGACGATCTTACCCCTCCTCGATTCGTGTTGTCATACGCCGAAGGCAAGGAAACGTTGTGGGATAAAACCGAGTATCCCTCCTTGGATAAAACAAATATCCACCCTAGAACTAGTTAAAAACTTTCCGCCCCGTAAGAATACCCGTCCGACTCCGCTCAACGACGCCATCTCCAGACAAGAACCAAGTCTTATCCCAAAAGGCTCCAGTGAAGATTAATCTTAGCGTAATACCCCCTTGATTACGCATAGTCCACCAAACAAACCGTTTGACATCTCGGAGAAACTCACTCTTCGTTTTCTTCAAAGGAATTTACACCAGAAGAATTCCCAGCCTCCATTCTCGAAGGCTCTGCTTCCTCCCACCCCTGTCATCTCAAAGGAATACTTCAACGACAAGCAAGTTGACCTTAAAAAACGACCATCGTCTCCCCCCAACCCTTCCATTTTGTACAAGATATTGTAACGAATATTTTAGCTTCCCCAAAATTTTATAATTGCCGTCTACCGTTCCCCATTATCATTTGTGTGCTTACTATGTCCCTGTGTAAAGCTCAAATCTTAATTCCATCCAGCCTACCCAATTTTATTGCATTTTAGAATACCTAGTCTTCTTAACAGCCCATTGACCACTGTAACTATTTGTATTATATGTCTGTTTATTGTTGTACCATTTAACTTTGATTATTAATATTTATTAAAGTCTATTTTTGCTGACTCCTTTACTTTCCGACCCATGAGCTCATCATAGCCGTATAACAACAGCCTATATATAACTAAGTGAGATTTGGAACTCTCAGCCAATACTAAGATTTAAAGTAGCATCTATTGGACTAGCCCTCCCTTACGAGGATCTGACCTCGTAACCAGACCTTGGCCTCCCCAAAGTTATTAAAGGAAACCCCCGCGCACTCTAAAATTAAATATAATAGATGTATGTATGGTTTTTAGAGCTATACCACGACACCTATCATTTAGTTACTTCCAGGATTCTTTCATACTCGACGATCGATTATGAAGAAATAGCAAATGTATACTCCAGATTTAGAGCTAACATCGATACAAGCCAACTCTTCAACTTCTCTAAAGTATTATAAGATCAATTTGCCCTCCTCTAATGTCTCACTTATCTGTGATGTATCAAAAATCATAGTTAGATCTGACATCACTACCTTCTGCAGGATTGTATCCTGCCAATAGCATAACATGACCCATTTGGGAACACGTGGCATGTCTAGAGTAATTTCAGATATGTTTGTATGGAAAAAATAAGCAAAGATAAAGGAGATTGGGTGATAAGTCACACAGCTTGCCAAAACTTGAAAAAAAATACTAAGACCCATGAAATCACCATAAACACAATTCACCGCACCTAACGTCCTTGGTTCAATTCCACGATCTGTGAAGACTAAAGTTAGACGGCTATCCGTATTTTATAAAGAGAGGCCTTCATTTAAAAAAAATTACATGATAATTCATATAAGAAGCCTTTTGCAACTTTTACATAATACGATTTGAGCAATAATCTAGATAATTTCTGATAATGCGCTACAGTTCTAACATAAATTATACTCCTACCTACTGGTGGACATGACCGCTGATAGATCTACACTAGCTCACCAAACCTACGCGGAAAAGCGATTTCAGAACGAATTCATTGATTCCTCGAATCCAGCCTACTCTCAAAGGTCACTCAAACTTAATGGCTAAATATTTAACTTACTCGCTGTCGTTTAGGCACTATAACTCGCCCAAAACAGACAGTGAGTATTGTCCTTCTCAAATAAAATATAAATGCGGCCTGGTGCCTCCCAAGTGACTCGTTTCTCACTCGGTAGAGCGATTTCCTTCAGAATAGGTTTGTTCTAGACTTACAAGTTTGAATGAACTCGGGCGCACCCTTAGTGTCGCGTTAGCTAGCCCAGAAGTAATGATTTATCGCCAAAGACTAGGGAAAATGTACAAATATCTTCGAGCGAGACACTCGAGTAAGTGCCAGCTTAGTACCCATCCCCTACGCTGCTTTTCCCAAAAGTAATAGAAGGAAAGAAAGGAAAATAATGGCGCGCATCATAAACCTAAAACAAAAACTCGCCTCCCTCAGTCACCTAATACCACAATAAAACTACAACCTCCACCATTGCAACCAAAGAATAATATGCGGTGGAGTTTGAAATCAAACGCTACAGCTCACATACAACCCACATACTAACTCAATATTCCCTGGAACTTTACAATTGTGATGTTTAATCCCCCCCCCCCCTCAGCCTTATCTATTTCAGTTGAAGGCCTTAGTTCAGTAGAAAAAGCCTTGAGTTCTACTTCGACATCATCATCTACTTAGTTTTACAGGCCGTCCGATTCCTTGATGGTCTGCGGTGTCTGAGATGTGCCTTAGAGAGAAACCACATCCCTATAAGAGATACAAGAGCCGTCCAAAGGATTACCCTATCTCCGAATTTCGTCGGTCAAGGGACGGATTTCGTTTCCAAACACACTTACTACTCTTCATGGCGAGCATATATATCTTAAATCAATGTGAGGACTGTTGCAGTATGACATTATATTAAATCAATACCATATGGACCTATGGGGGAGGGACCAATAACTTAAAGGCGAACCGACAAGGGGACGGAGCACCACGAGTTTCGACGGGCGGAACAGCGAGAAAGAGTGCAACGAGGTCAGGTAAAATTTGGACAATGGCAAAGCTCAAGGTTATTTAAAGAGGCATGTACAAAAATATAATTTTATTTACATGAAATAAGAGAATAGATAGGCAAAATTACATCAGAAAATAATGAGAAAAATTACATGAGAGAGTTAATGGGCAAAATTACATCGGTAAACGAGGGAGGGAATTGTAGTTATGCATCAGACTCTAAAGTTAAAATTTAATGTATTACAGAAGGAGACTATTCTAAAAGAGAGGATTAACTCAAATGGTTTACTGAAGGGGGAGAGGGCCTGGCTTACGGACGATTCTGGGTGAGACACCAGGGTAAGGTTTCACGGATGTCTTCTGCACGTGAGGCGAGGGCGCTTGGAGCTTCCGAGCGGGAAAATGCCGTGATGAAGGTTTTCAAAAAGGGAGGGGGGCGGTAAGGTCCGGTCCAGGAAAGAGTACTTTGGCCGCCCGAAGACGAGGGGCGAACGAGGAGGGCTTCGACAGGAGTTGATGAGTGGAGTCGGAAAAATCGCCCGGTGGCGATCGTCAAATGGAATTACCATACGGGCTGAGTTAATTCCAAGACACAAAAGTTCAGCCGTCACTTTGCTTTGTCGTTAGCGCCTGACTTGGAACTAGGGGAAACTTCTTGGGTCCGGGCGAGACCCATCAACTCTGTGTCTGCCACATGGAAAACGAGCCCTATAAATATCCGAGGCTCTCCCCGCAGAGGTGGGTGGGGGAAACAGCGCTACTCTCGAATGAGCTGTAATCTTCTTTTCGAGGCGACTCTAACATGTGTAAAGGTGGTCCGTGTTGGACGCGGTTTAAGGCTACCGCTTGTGGAAGTGGAGGGGGTTAGGCTTACCAATTTAAGCCTAACAGAACCTTCTCCAGCGCATGGAACTTCTGTGCTGGAAATGAAATTGCACGTGGAATTCCCCAACACATCTCCCAACCGAAAGATAATGCTTTACAGAGCCGTTGCGTAGGAAAGGATCCTCCCACCCGTCAAACTAGAATTATCAAGGGTCTAGGGAAATTATGACCTGCTACGACAGGTGTACACACACAAAAAAAGCGTTAATCTGAGTTCAGCGGGGAATTTACGGACATGAGCCTTAAACGGGTCAATTCTAGAGATAATTTAACTAGCACAATTTTAAACAAAAAAATCACAGGAGAACATTGGCGAAATTTCAGTGGAACCAAAAAAAAGGATACAATTAAATGGAGGCATAAATATGGGACTAAAGACTAAACTTAGTGGACCCCAAAAAATCATAATTAAGAACATTAATGGGATAATATATACAATTCACGTGGAAAACCTTCGCTCCGGCCGGAGTACTGATAAGGTAATCCACGGGTCCTTTAGCCTTGAGGACGGGGTAGGGTCCCTTCAACTGGCTAAGGAGTTTGTTGCTTCCCGTGAAAAGTAGCACCAGCACCTCCGCGCCAGGCTTGAATTTTCGTTCTCGTGACTTAAGGTCAAAGTAGGTCTTATACCTCTCAATAAGTCCTTCTTCACGAGATACGACACTCGTTTGTTACCTCGGGTTGACTCAGGCTTGAAGGTTTTAGTTTTCTCCCAAAGGGGGAGGAGAGTTGCGCACTCCTTCTGGGCACGGGAAAACTTGTCGCTCCGGAGGGCTTGGAACTCCGAGTCGATAGGGGTTTACAGGGGAACGGGTGCATGGGATTCCAGGGTTGCCTGTGTACGGGCAATCACAGGCTGGGCCACGGGATGGTCGTGGATTACGGGGTTCTGACCGAACAAAACGGAGAAAAATTGGATTGGGTCCGCTACCAATTTGGCCCAACCGGACATATAGTCACACTCGATGTGACCACGAATTACTGGGAAACGACTCGCCCGGCCAAGGTCGTCTTAGACCACCGGAAATTTCTTGTGGTCAGGGCCAACAGGGCGGAGTATGTCCTCAGACACTATAATACAGGTGCACCCGGTGTCACGGACGAGGGTAGATACTCTGCGACCGTTCAAAGTTCCGTTCTCGAACTTCAATCCACCAGGGTTGTTCTCATTAAAGAGAAGGTTCACCTGATGGACCGGGTCTTTGGCGGGCGAGGGAGGATCAGGGCTCTCCTGAGGCGACGGAGGGAGATCAGGGGCGGCCCAGATTTGGTGCACTTGGTGAGACTGATAGTTTGCGAATCAGGAGTTTTGAGAACAGCTCGTGCGGTAATGGCCTGGAACCCTCAGATGTAGCAGACGATCAGGTTCTTTTAGTACGGCACAACTGGCAGAGAAGAAACGAGGGGCTTAACGTCTCGGTGTTCAGATGGATGGAAGTTTCTCGGCTTCGAGGGACTAGGAACTTTGGTAAATCTTGGAACCAATTTAGGGGGGGGTCTTAGGACCATAAAATTTAGTTTTAAGGGGTGATTGGGGAGCCTTTTTAACATCCTTAGGGTATACATCGTGACTACCCACGTAGATATCGGCCTCTTCCAATCACTCCTTGAAAGTGGCACAACGTTTATTCTTAATGAAGGCGCGAATTTCGGGAGCAACGGCAGTTAAAAGCTGATCCCTAAGGAAGAAGTCCAGAAGTGACTCTTAGACCTGGAGAATCTTGCACGCATCCAGCCAACACTGAAGGTGTCTTTGGAGGATGTACCTGTGTTGTCGAAATGTTTGGCCAATGTGGATCCTTTCCTGGCGGAATCGGGAGCGGTAGAATTCGCAATTCATATGAACAGCGGCTAACAATTCGGACTTTAACGTGGAATAGTCCAAAGTTGCTTCCGGGGGAAGGGATACGAAGATATCCCTTAACTTGGCATTTAGGAGGGGGAGTAAGCAAGCGACGCCATCATTTTCGAGATCCCATCTATTGATCTGAAAGATTCTCTCAAAATGGGTGAAAAATGACCCAAAGTCCTCTCCATCATTAAAAGCGGGAAGGTTGACTGAAGGAGTTTGGGGAATTTCAGTCCTGGAACCCATGGACTGAGAATCCATTTGATTTCGGCTCATTTCCAGCTCATGCTGCCTAATTTGCTCACGTTTTTCCATCTCCATTTTGTTATTCTCCATTTCCATTTTGTTCTTCTACATCTCCATCTTCAGTTTGTTTCCCATCTCCGTTTTCAGTTTGTTCTCCTCCTTCTCCATTTGTTCTTCTCCATCTCCATCTTCAGTTTGTTCTCATCCATCTCCATTTCCGTTTTTCTTAGTTCCTCCTTCTTTCGCTCTGTACGTTCGTTCCGCTCTTCTTCCTATAAATATCCGAGGCTCTCCCAGCGGAGGTGGGTGGGGGAAACAGCGCTACTCGCGAATGGCCTCGAATCTTCTTGTCGAGGTGACTCTAACCAGTGTAAAGGTGGTCCATGGTGGACGCGGTATGAGGCTACCGCTTATGGAAGTAGAGGGGGTTAGGCTTACTAATTGAAGCCTAACAGAACCTTCTCCAGCGCATGGAACTTCTGTGCTGGAAAAGAAATTGCACGTGGAATTCTCCCACAAGGACCCTCCGTGCAGAGTTGTGGAAGCGTTTCATAAGGATTCGGGGTAGGTCCTCACAGGACCCCTATTCCTTCTCAAAGAAGATAGGACGACACTCTCGAATTCCACCTCTGTGATGGAATCTTTCGCGCGAGTGTTTTTTTTTATATTTGCTTGCCGGGAACTTGCTCCTCCAGCATCCCAAGTGCATCGCTTGGTCATTAATGGCTTTCGCCTTCAGAGACTGAGAACCATTTAATGACCTGTTTTCTTTGATCGTGTTGCGTTATGTTTTCGCTTCTTGAGTAGATACCGCTCCTGGGCCTGTAGATAGTTTTTACGCAATGCCTTTACACACACGTGGCCCCAGTATGTTATCTTGTTACCACTGTTAAACCAGATATGGTCAAATAGTATCTTACAATATTCCTCGCGAATGGTTACGGTGCTTGCTTTAGGCAAGCCGAGGAGAGCTCAGTCAAACCCAACTGGTTTTCCTTCAATTTTTTAACCTCTTGCGTATGCAATTTAATGGAGAAATTGGTAATTATTAGTCTAATATTATCATCGAAAGCGGAGGTCACCTGTCTTTTCCACAATGCGGCTTTGGTAAGTTCCACTCTACGTCGGATGCCCTGCCCCGATTTTTCTGTATGAGTTCTTACTAAATCTTCGATTACGCTTACGGTTATGAAAGAAATAAGCCCTCTCTGAGCCCGTAGGGAAAGCAGGGTGCCATGCAGGGAATAATACTCAGCGTCACGCTTTTTTTCCTGACGATCGACGGTATCAAATCGATGCTACTGTCAGATTTTCTCGTCATACTCTATGTACACGATTTTTCGATCTCTTTTGGCTCAGTCAATTGTATAACCTGGAACTCTAGCTTTGAACAGGCTCTGCGTTGTCTCTCTGGTTCTGATGAAAAGCGGGTTTTCGTTTTCTGTGGCCATAGTCGTGGTGGTTCAATTTGGCCGCCTTCACATATTCGCTAACTTAGGTTCGCTTGTACCTGTATCATATACATTCTACGCTCTGTGTCGCGAAACACGTGGAGTCTTTTATGGCTACTCTCCTCTTGGAAGCTTTTTAGTGTTTGATATCAATGTCATATCGGTTGGGTCGATGGTTCTTCACACGACTCCATCATGGAGGATAGCACCTTGGAATGTTTCTCGTAGTTCCTTTGTCCCCAAAGCTCCCACAGCATTGAGGATATTGCGTTTTTATTATTTAGAAGATGTATTTTGTCACAATTAAGCAGTCCCTGATTTTCAGTATGCATAACGCAATGACTACTACGAATCGAGATGACTTTGAGATTTATCTTATGTTGTTGTCTTGGACATGTAGGGATTGTTGGGAACGAGCGCACTGATGAAGGGTCAGGCTGTTTTCATATACTGAGCAACTCGACTTTTGTTTTTCATTTTTCTAAAGAACATATAGCAAGGGTTAGGTTAGCCCCACAGGCTGGCTGGCATAAAGGCCCTGACTTTTCTTGAGGCCTATCTTCTAATGCCTCCACGGTGTCAAGTCATTTTTCTATCGCCTCCGAATCAGGCACACTCAGTACGAAGCGCCATCTGATGGAGGGCTCCCTTTACCCGTTCTGCGAAGACTGCTCGGTTCCCAAAACTGTACGCCCCATTTTGGTTGAATTTCTTAGTCTGAGGGATTGAATGCGCGGAACCTATCTAGGTAGCGTGAAAAGTTGGTCGCTACCGCTTGTCCTTCATGTCAGAGTCGGGCTACTGCATATCGGGCTCTAGTCTGATACAGTTTTTGAGGAGGTGTGCGCCCTAATTATGCTTTACTTTCCCGAGCTTTACATGAACGATGGATGGATATCAAAATTAAGAAAACAAAGGAAATTATCACGAATGTCTTAGATTATTGGGTAGAGTATGAAATAAAATGCTACTCTTAAATATAGGCAATAGTCAACATTGATAAAGAGATTAGATAAAAGGAACGAAAATATTGAATACGAGCAAGACTTGACCATTTGTTAGGGTCTGAAATTACAGCGAAGATTAGAAGAAATTTCAGTCCATCAGAAAATTGGACTTAAATATTGAACCCTATTTTCAGCTCAGCTCAAAAGAATCGGTTGGAATCATAGAGATTATATACCTTCAAGAGAGGTGTACGATCTAAGAGCGAATCCAAAATTACTATTAAAATAAATCTAAATTCTTGATGAAAACAACGTGATAATCCGAGACATAAACGAACGTATACCAAGAACGGAGACAGGTGAAATTATTCACTGATATAAAATATAACGAATGTGATCTATTAAGTAGTGATGTGAAAGGAACGTAAATTACGCGAGAGTAATCTACGTATTAATAAAATAAATGAATGGAACTCGACAATCAATGTTAATTTTAATTAAATGAAAATAATTGAATGCAAAAGAGCGAAAATTATTGAAATACTAATGCAAGAAAATGATTTCAAATAGTGAATAAGTGATTACTTCAATATTTAAATAATTGAATGAATGATCCCCAACAATGCTGAGCTTTAAAGCTGTTTAACGAAAGGAATAATTAATGGTGGTAGGCCTTTGTCGTAGAATGGACTCTCCACGATATACCATATATGACTATTCGTTGAGGGAACTATTCATTTATATTTAGAGTGCGTGGTGTCTGGGTTGATCGATATTATTTATCTTCAATATGCTTAAGAAGTGGGACTGAGCTCAAGGATAATAATATGGCTATCATTAATAAAACAGAGTTTTATTAATAAAAACTATCAACAACACACAAAACGGAAAATATTGACATAAACAGAGAATGGAAAGGCTCGTGGGAAATCTATCTAATCCGAGGATTAAGATTTGGAAGAGATTTAAAAAGGTAAAACAAATTAAAATGAAAGGGATGGGATGGTTCGCTAAACTATTTAAAGCACAGGATAGGGTTGACAAAAGGGCTAAATACTCAAAGGTAACGTTCAGCTTACGTAATTACACGTGTTGTGCAGGGAAGGCGACGTGAAGGAATCTTCGGTCCGCTGGCGAGTTCCAGCCGAAGGGGGGGGGAGGGTGAATTAAATGATCCTGACGTAGCGTCTTGGGAATGAGAACCGTTTCTTGGCGAACGGGCTTGAAGAACAATGGCTGTTTTACGTTGTTCTCTTCTGAACAACAGGGAGGTGAGAACCGTCTCTTGTCTACGGGCTCAAAGAACAATGGCTGTTCTAATGTTGTTCTCTTTCTGAACAACAGGAGGGAAGGGTGAGAACCGTTTCTTGTTAACGGGCTCAAAGAACAATGGCTGTTCTAATGTTGTTCTCTCTCTGAACAACAGGGGGGAAGGGTGAAAACCGTTTCTTGTCAACGGGCTCAAAAAACAATTGCTGTTCTAACGTTGTTCTCTTTCTGAACAACAGGGGAAGCCTTGTGGACTTTGCGTCTTGAAGGCTCAAACCTTGGCACTTAAGGGATATTGTCCTCTTCTGGACAATGATGGTGGAGCTCGAGGTAGAAGGCCCTTGGTTCACAAGGTGAGACTAGATGGTAGTGATGTCTCGCGAAGAAAATCTGGATCTCGAATCTGCTCTTAGTGGTAAAGTTTCCGTATAAATAGTCGAGACATCTCCTTGGCGTAGGTGACAATGGAGTGGGGGCTTCGAGGGAATGCACAGCCGCGCCTGAGAACAATACCTTATCTCCCCATAAGCCTAACTCAATCTGGCGTGATCGGCGTATGGGGCCAACGGGGGGGGGGGATGATAAACCTCCTTGGTTCAATATTGACCCAGGTGGCGGCGATAATGCGCCCGGCTTCAAGGCGAAGATGCACGTGGGTAGCATCGTGTTTCTAAACAACATGTGATAACGGTTGAAATTAAGCGGCCTCAAACCGTTCTATCACAGCCTTGAATAAGTGGATTATTGGAAAATAAAGGAACCAAGGCCTTTTAGGGAAGGAAATATATTAGTAAACATTGATTTACAACGGATATTGAATTCGTTCAACCGTTTAATTCATTCAAGCAAAGTTACGATTATTAAAGGCAATTTGGGTTGTATGTATTGAGGAGAACTACCGTGGCAACAAAAATTATCTTTCAAAGACGGCCTCCAAATATAATTTATGTCTTGATTCAGTTACTTTTGAATATAATAATAATAAAATTGAAGTTAATGAATTAACGTGCTTACTTACAGTTGGGCAATATGATGGAGTACACAAAGAGACACAACTTATATATTCAACCACATGGTAATATTGAATCGACTTTCCAATTGCGCCTCTTAAAGGCGGTTGGACATTGGCCGAGACAAATTCAGGATAGTAGCGCCATCAATTAATCTACGTTTTTTTATAATGAAATTTTGACGGTTTTATAGTTTCACATAATGATATAAAGAATAGTGGTCGCAAAGGATTACTTCTCTGGCATTTACTAGTATAAAATGAAGTAGGCAATTTTCTAAAGACGAATTACTCTGCAACAATTTCTTCAGGGTCTTAAACGGTTTAGATATTCTTTAAGAACTGTTTACATTAGTATCTCCCTGTCCATGAATTGCAGCAATCCGCCTTAATAACCTTTTTAGAATATTAAAAGTTACTGCTCAACACTGTTCGTATTTTGTCCTACCTATAAGACCTGCGCAGCGGGAAAAAAATTAGTCTTATGGATTTCGGAGGACGTTTAACCTTTTAGTATTGTTCTTTACTTCACCTTCAAATAAAATGCCCAGATTATGTAGTTATGAAATTTAGTCCGATCAGTTCAGAAGAAATATTCGTCACAAGCATAAGGAAGAAATAAAGCTTTGGTGTAACCAAAGCTAATAATAAGAGCTTTGCCGACATTTTCGAAGACGTTCATAGTGTTTGGAATCATATACAAGGCTTTGTTTTCCTTTTGTGATGGATAAAAACGAAGAGTGATTAGACATTTAATAATTTATTTTCATAAAAACTCATTGAGTATAGGTTTTGAGAAACCTTGAATTCCATCCTAACTTCGATCGTGCCACAAGATTGCATAGAGTAAGAAACTGTCAAGGCAGACTCGATAAATATTGGATGAGTATGGTATTTTATAGTCCTTTTTCAATTTTCTTTGCATTTTATTCTATCAGAAATTTCTTTTCTTATATTTCTTTACTTGTTCTATAGCATCTCTTAAAATTAACAGTTTTTAGCTAAATATTTTAAAGTATGCACTACATTTCATTTTCTTCAAATAAATCTGTTGCCATTTTCTGTGCATTTTAAGTGGGAAACTCATGCATATTAAGAAACTGCTGAATATTCTCTGGTTTATGGTTTAATTTCTAATCAAGAGTCAGAATTATAAAATTTACTTTAGTAAGGATAATTAAAATAAAATAGTAGTTAGGATTAACAAGAGCCACGCGTTCTATTTTATAATTTTGTTCCTAAACAAACAGAATAAAAACATTTAATATATCTTATTTAGGTCAAATAGAGATGGCACTATTAGAGATGCAGCCGCGAACATAATTACCTAAAAAATGAACTATCTTCAAACGAACGAGCGTAACTTTGGCCGTCAATGCTTTTCAAGATGGCCTCGCAACAACCAAAGATTTTCCTTTTTATAAACTTTCTGCAACACAGCCAATTAGTGAAGACCTCCATGAACGATAAGTACAACACTGTTATGAACTGGTTTGCACAGAGTACATACCTGAATCCCATTGGAAATGTTTAAAATACACCTCCTGCCCTAAAAAAAATAGTCTCCGGCATGATGAAGTTTGTGGACGCTAGCAAAGAATGAGAGATCCGTTAATGTCAGTTGATTACTGTTTAAAATTGAAACAGGTAGGTTTAAATGAGAAGGATAAGCAGAATTCAACAACCAATAAGTTAAAACAAGCGGTGGATAGAGACAGTCGAGACTTTATTCTGGCGTTTCGCTAACAGAGCCTCTTCAGGTAACGAGGAAATATTACAGAAGAATCGGATGCACGGAAGATATGCAACCACAATTATTTAGGGGATCGTTTATCTTCAGGTGAGAAAAGTTAGGGTGAAAAATTAGGGTCGCTTATCTTAAAGTAGAAAAATGTTAGTCTATATCTAAACGTAGATAGCGAATTGCAGGATTAAAAGGTTAGAATTTAGTTGAAATGAGAGTCTTGCGATAAAGAGTCACATTATGTTTCCTGTGTATGAAAACATTTCTGCCATTTGAAGAGATGATCAATTTACTTCTGCCACTCTTGGTTATAGAACAAGAAACTTAACATGAGGTTAGGTTTGTGTATCCTTTTACGTCTCTTCTCCTCTACGTCATTTACAGTATTACAATGCAAGGAAGTGCCAAAGACTCTGGGGTCCCCATGAGGCCAGCCCATAAGGAGGAAGGAAGGTTACATTGTTATCACTTGCAACAACTAGACTTCACGGATATATTTAATAATATTTTATGTAACGATATTATTTGGAAAGTAAGTATCAAGCCTATTCTGGAGCATGTTATTAAGGTACTAGATACTACTGTATAAGGCAGGTTATTCCAAGCGGTTATCGTCTTAAATGAAAAGAAATTTCTTCTTATTTCCGTATTGACCCTAAGATGAAACAACTTAAAGCGATTATTTCTGCTAACACCGTTATTAGAGGTTAAAGAGTGGTCGGGGAAACAGGGTCTCTTCTCGAAGCAACATCACACTTTGAGTCTCCACGAGCGCTGATCTGAGAGCAAACGAAGATCCCTTCTTTTATCTTTGCATTGTCAATATGTGAAAATATTCTATTGTTTATCTTCTCTGTTCATTAGTGAACAAAACTTTATGATTCCAAGTTGGATATGATGAGTTATTAAGACATTTCATAGAATAAACTATAGGTTCAGGAAACATCTTTCATTCTTGGAATACCAACTAAAGCGAAGTTTGGGCTTTGCTGCCTCATTTACAGAGGAAACAGCATATTTTAAGCCTTCCCATATATATATATATATATATATATATATATATATATATATATATATATATATATATATATATATATATATATATATATATATATATATATATATATATATATATATATATATAAAGGGTCTTTCAATAAGGTCGCTCGATTTTTAAATGTAAATAAAGCAAGTTGTGTACGATATATACACTCAATTTATTTTAAGTTTGGAAGTACATTTTATGGCATTGAGTGTGGAATATGATGTCCTTCAAATATCCGCCGCGGCTTTGCTTAGTGGAATGTATTCGGGAGGCCCAATTTTCGATGACTTTGTCACATAAATCTGGCTGAATTTGCTGAATGGTATTCGTTATGTTGACTTTGAGGACATCAACTGGTTGCGGATTATTCGCATAGACCTGCGATTTAAGGTGGCCCCGAAGAAAGTAGTCTAATGGCGTTAAATCGCATGATCTCGGTGGCTAGTTGACGTCGCCACCGCGCGAGATGAGCCTGCCCTGAAATCGCTGGTGCAAAATGTCTATCATGGCGTGCGCAGTGTGGCACGTAGCGACGCCCTGCTGGGACCATATGTCGTCAGTATCCATATCGGGCATATAATCCAGTTGAGGCCACAAGAATTTGCTTATCATCGATCTGTAGGTCTCGTCGTTGACGATTATAACAATTCCATCTTCGTTCTCAAAATAATACGGACCGATGATTCCGTTAGACGAAAATCCGATCCAAACAGTGACTTTGTTGAGATTCAATTAGTGCTGGTGTATCTCTTGTGGATTTTTTTCGTCCCAAATCAGACAATTTTGCTTGTTCACAAATCCATTCATTTAAAAATAGGCCTCGTCGCTGAAGATGATATTTTGGGGGAAATTTGGGGCAACTTCCAAAGTGCTCTAGAGCCCAATCAGCGAACACACGACGTTGTCTATGGTCGTTTACCTTAAGTTCACAAATCCATTCATTTAAAAATAGGCCTCATCGCTGAAGATGATATTTTGGGGGAAATTTAGTTTGGATTCTTTAAGGGTGCAGACACAAGTCTCTATGCATAATTCGCCAAACTGAAGTCGTAGAAAGGCCAAGTTCTTGCGAACGACGAGAAATTGACTGCCTCGGATTTTCCCGTACATTCTCATTTACGGTAGCGATGTTTTCAGCAGACTTTGCGTTTCGGCGACATACGGGTGTTGGTTGGCTGATTGAGGATCGACCCTTTTGCCTCGAATTTGGCCACCAAGCTTCGAACAGTGGACTCGGCAGGATAATTGTGGCGAGGATAGAAATCACGTAATGCGCGAAACGTTTGTCGAACTGAGCACTGATTTTGATAATAACATTTGATGATTTGCACACGAGTCACCATGTATAAAATGTTGATTCATAATAATAACAATAGTACAGGGGTGATTTCTTCTATCGATTGTGCTGTTTGCCCTAATGAATACTTTGGGCAAAGCGGTAAATCATTAAGTGTACGCTTGACGCAACATAAATACAATATTTAGAAGGGGGGTAGCAGTAGTGCTTTCTTTGTTCATTTATCGGAAAACAGTCACCCTATCAATTGGAATTCAGCTAAATTTATTTACAAATCTGATGAACTTATTCAAAGAAATATAGATGAACCTAATTTTAATATATTCCCCGTTCTCTTTAAACTGGGCCCTGTAATTAAATGGCTTATCCATTTGACTTAGCCCTTTGATTTACTAAATAAGTTATGTTTCTTTTGTGTATTTCAATATATTTATAATTGCATGTATATGTATGTACTCATAGATTTGTGACTTAAATAAATGTCGACATTCTTTTCTCATAGTTGAAACTTCCAGAAGTAGACCTTATCTATATACCTTTACCCTCCACTTCCGGTATTTAATCCCGTCTTTGATCATTTTTATCTAATCTGTGTCCTTCCACGGTACATGGACGGGGCACTACCCTGTTTTCTATTATATATACCACTTCTCTTAAGTATTTTGTTATTCCTTGAGAATTTACTGAACAAGTTCGAAAGTACTTGGAATCCGCCTTTCATTTTCCTGTGGGATTTTTTGCATACGACTGAAGAGGGTAAGGTAAACTACATCCCGAAACCAGTCCCGTAAATTAAACTTTTGGCTCCTATAGAGTGGTTTCACTATCGTATACCATAACTCGCCATTGAGTTCTTTTACACACACACACATATATATATATATATATATATATATATATATATATATATATATATATATATATATATATATATATATATATATATATGAATCAAGCAAACCGCAAGAAACAGAAAAACAGGATAATCTTTTTTCGGAAAAAGTTATTTCCTAATTCGAAAAATTCCTATACGGGTTGGGTTTGAACCAAGCACACTGAGTCAGTGAGCAACCGCTTTGATCTCAATTAAACCGCCCCTTAGACCACTCACGCTCATGAAAGATTTATGCATATATATATATATATATATATATATATATATATATATATATATATATATATATATATATATATATATATATATATATATATATATATATAAGCTCACCGGACAAAATATTAGTCACTTGTAACCATAGTAAGGTATATGTTCATGCCATGAAATTTCCTGTGTAATGTTCTTTCTGAAATGGGTGGTGAAGGAACAGAATTGACGTTTTGTAGCAATTCCTTTGTGGAACCAAATCGATTTGCAATTACAAGCCTGGAGATTCTACGACGGTCCCTGTCTGTCAACACTTTCTTCCGTCCGCAATTCTGTCGAGAGTTTTTCGCATTTTGGTAGTTTTGCCATTGCTTGTAAATCAGGAAGACCGTACTCGTTGAAACACTGCCAAATTCCGCCACCTCCTTTGCATGATGACCTTTGGCTGGGCCAAATGCAATCACACCTTTTTGACATTCCATGACGTCGCTTTTCCGGCCGATTTTAAGAAGAGCTGATTTGCTATCTACAGATCTTAACGCCGTCTGCAAGACAAATAAAGCCTAACTAACGTTTTGATGTAAACTAAGCTACGCCTCTCGGCTGCCTAAGGTTCCTACACGCTTCAGATGTTAAATCAAGTTTTTTCTCCCTAGGTGATAATATTTTGTCCAGTGAGCTTATATATATATATATATATATATATATATATATATATATATATATATATATATATATATATATATAACAATGAAACTATACTTTATTCATCTACTTAAGGGTTAGTTTTATACTTCTTCAAGATTCTTTCGTTTGGACAGCGGCTCGACATAAGTGGAGGTACTCGTATATTTATTTCCTTGTTATGAAAAACCCTCCTGAAAATTACCTTGGAAGAGTTACCAAATAAACCATTAATCTTCATATTTATAATGATGACTGAGACTTTTATTATATATTATTAGTGCAGCAAATAAATTATGCAGAATGTATGTATTATATGCTAATATCTTTGCCAGCAATTCCATTCAAGTAGTCTGGAGCCAAATAATCCTGGAGGTTTTCTTGGAAATAGTTTATTATAGTCATATTGCTGAAAAACTGTATTTTTAATTGCAGCAGTTTCCATTGGTTCATCAGCTGCAAATTCTTTATACCAAGTCCATGATTACGGGATGATTTTAATTGGGTTATTATCATCCTATAATGGCAGTATGAGAATTACAAAATTTGTATTCTGAACTTTATATACATATGATATATTTGCTGCAAGAAACAATCTGTTGGAGGTTCCTTAGATATACTTCGAATCATTGGTCAGGCCACCAATGTCCTAGATTTGCAAGTACCTTTAATGCATAACACGTGTGTTAACTCAGATTTACCCTATCACCAGCTTTTCTTATCTTGATTTCCCAACTTTCTCACTCCCGTCCTAAATATTTTCTTCTCTCCATCCGGATCCTCATTCAACCTCTTACAGATACTTGATTTGCTGCTCTATTACTCACATTAATCACTCGTTTCCCTGCGTTGCTGGTCCCCTTGTACACGAAATAAAGTTCACTAGTCTTGATCACGAGTGAAATGGATGTTTGCCAAAAATGACTTAAGTGGTATAAAACTTTTGGAGATAGAAAAAAAACCCTTAATTATTAACAATTTTTAAATTTGAGCAAAAAACTTTTTTACAAAATGTTTACATTTTACTTTTATTATTTAATCAAAATATACTGAATAGATTACATTTAGAGAAAACGAAATCAAAACCCATGAAAAGGTGAAAGATTATGTTAAATGTTCTTTAAAAACTTTATGGTAGCTTTTTATACGGTGCTCCTAAAAGTTTTCCTTTCATTAATCTGGGTTGAGATCCTGTGTTTGTCGCAGGAGTTTCCATAAAGATATCAATAAAATGACTCATTCAAACACCATTTTTGTATCCGTTCATTATAAGACACATCTCCTCTTTAAATAGGATAAGAATGTTCTCTCGCGCCCTACCGTTTGGTGATCAGCTTTCGATAACCAGTAATAAGAGCATCTGAGAAGGTCCAAGAAATATACGAGCCTCCCCGTCGCTATGATGGTCTTGTCATTTGATTATTTGCACCCCAAAGTATCTTCCATACGTAATTTCTTTCCCTAACTTCGAAATTATCCTTATAAACCTATTTTAAAAAACATTCTTCCACTCATGCATTCCAAAGATAGATAAGCACGATCATTTTCCCATATAGAAGAGTGGGAGGGGGCGACGCACCAAAATATGTAGCGTCAACATCCAACTCCTTTGTGTTACGTTAATCAAAAATATAATCAATAATTCTTTTCATACAAAATTGCCTCGTCGAAGGGATGGAGTATTAAGTACTGTAGAATATCTTTCAATAACCGTTCATCGCCTGTGGAAGCTCAAGCATACACCCATCACAAGATCCCCTCCATGATTATCTATTACACATAATATCATTCAATTTTTCCTCTTTTACTTCACTTTTTCTCTTTCTCTTAAGCAATATTTCACATTATATAACCCGCCCCTCTGATTTCCTTATTTTAGGCTCTCTTACAACTACTCGGATGATAAAAGTCTATACTCATTTATTTGTTTACATCTCTGACCTTCGTTCCTCTGTTATAACTTCATTCAATTCATTCCTTACATCATATTTAACTCTTATGGATTTATTCTTCCTCTCTCTACCAAGCTTCACCCCTAAGACCTGCAGCTCAAATTGCCCGTTTACACTGATAACACTCCCGACCTTTCATTCTATCTACATAGATACGAGGGGCGGTCAATAAGTTTTGCGAATCGGTAGTGCAAAACAGAGGAAGGGGAATGGCTGTTTGTGGGGGTGTTAGTACAAGTTATGACAAGTCACGACCTGCAGCAGCACGCTCCTGCCTCGTCTATTTGAGAAGCAGTAGCTGATCGCAGATCGTCAGTCAACTTTTCAACAATGGAGAAGGTTAAGCACCGCGCAGTGATTAAATTTTTGACCAGGGAAGGCAAGAATGCAAAAGAGATCCATGAACGCATGGTTGCAGTGTACACCGACACCGCCCCTTCCTATGCAACCATTGCTCGCTGGAATAGGGAGTTCCGCCAAGGTGGTGAGTCCCTTGAAGATGACCCCCATCCAGGACCCCCGTCGACGTGACCAACGAGGACAATGGGGCTCGTGTGGAGAGGATGATCCTCGAAAATCGACGGGTGAAGGTCGAAGAAATCGAACGAGATCTTGGAATATCACATGGAAGTGTTATCAACACCATCCAGGAAAATTTGGCCATGACCAAGGTCTCTGCCCGTTGGGTCCCTAGAAACCTCACGAAACCTGACGCCCCATGATCGACTTCAACGTCGTCAAAGTCCCCAAGGCCAGAGTTGCACAAGCTGCCCTGTTCGAGTGCGGATTCAAGGAGCTCACCCCCCCCCCCCCCCCTACCGTCCAGATCTGGCCCCCAGCGACTACTTTTTATTCCGCCAGCTCAAGGCTGCACTGCGTGGACGCAAAGACGGCATCACATTACCTTGCCTCACGTCCCGACAAATATCAGAGTAATCATTCCAGATATTTTTTACCATAAAGCACATTGTTGAAACTGCAACGGCGCCTTCATATCTACACGGCTATGCCTTATATTCAGATCTATAAACATGTGTGATGTCCATATACACCTTACACATCATACTATTCTTCCGTTTTCGTTTTTATATGCCCAATCAAATTTTACCCATACACCTTGCCTAAGACACTCAGCAGACCTATTCTAATATTGTTATTGCATTCACCTTTCTAACTTTTTCCTTAAAATGAAGTATTATCGAAGCATTTCACCAACCTTTCAGGTATTATTGCACTTTTAAACTTGCTTATAAATAACACAATTGTTATATCAAATACCAAAAAATAGCATCATCATATTTTAGGTTCTTGTTTACTAAATCGTTCACTCCAGACCCCTAACCATTTTCAGATCTTTTAATGCAATAATGACCATTTCCTCTTTTATCCGTTCCGTACCCTGATAGAGCACCCACCAGACTTTACCATGATATTCACAGTCTTTTTCTCCAGTATGCTTGAAGCGAGCGTAAGACTTATGGATGCAGTGAAGAAACGAGGAATTTGGAGGGACAAGTAAGTGTGAAGTATTAGTATGGTTGAGACAGTTAAACCCGTACAAATCGCCTGGTCCTGGCGGTTTATTGCCAAGAATCTTGCTGGAGGTCAAGGATGAGGTTGGACTCTGTCTATACATGATCTCCAATGCGTCATTGGACAGTGGAGAGGTCCCGATAGACTGGTGAAAGGCTGATATCAATCCGATCTATAAGTAAGGGGACCGAAGCAGTGCGAGGAACTACTGGACGATGAGCTTGACTTTACTTGTAGGAAAGGTTTTAGATGAATAAGTTAGAGATAGGATCAGAGAGTACCTAGATAAATAAGGTGATGGACTTTTGCACGACATGATGATAAAGTATCCCGTTGCGGGAAGGTAGAGGTACTTTATTTGGCCTTTCAAAAGGTATTGGATAAAGTCCTGCACATAAGCTTCTCGACTAAGGTGAAAGCTCCTGGTATTAGTGGAAAGATTGTGGAATGAATGAAAAATTATTTGTATTGGAAGCTGCGAAGGGGTGTGATAACGGCCAGTCCTCTGCCTGGTTGTCAGTGAGGAGTGGAGTCGCACAGGATCCCGTGCTAGTTCCTCTGTTATTCATCGTCTGGATCAACGACATTGACGATGGATTATTTTGCCGAATATCAAACTTTGGAAACAACAAAAAAATTCGGTAAATGTGTAAGGTCAGTGAAAAGCATCGATAAGTTTTGGATTACTGACCCTAGATAGGGAGGGTGGTTTGACGCGTGGCAGATGCTTTTCAACTTAGAAAAGTTTAAGGTAATGCGCATCATACATGAAAACACCGGTTGGAGTGCTTTCTACAAGGCAAACATGATCTCGAGGTCATGGGCGTGAAAGAAAATCTTAGATGTTGATTAGCAGCGACTTAAAGGCCTCGAAAACGTGCCTTGAGGCAAAGAACATGGTTCAGCGACTGTCATGGTGCATTACGAGGCAATTTAGTTTTCTAAAACTGGAAATGTGCTTGTCGTAGGTCAGGTAGATTTCACTGACCTTCGCTTGCCCACCCTAAACGTGTGGGATGGGGGGCTTCCTATTAAGAATGGAGGATATTCGAGTGCGTCTATTTCGTTGGCCGACTTAGATAATAGATCAATGGCTTTTTATGTGGTTCTGGGATTTAAACAAGAGAAACAAAAATAATCCATACTATTATACAAATAAATAACAGAATTTAACAATACTCTATACACTATGGGAAAACTAATCATTCAGCAAAGGAATTTTTTTACAATGAAATGCTTCGGCACGAGCTATGAGTAGCACAATATTTACTCGAACGAAAACGGGAGGAGATTAGGGGTTGAAGCTTTGTAGTCAGAAAGCGTCACGCCTCTTCGACGGTGATCGAGAAAACAGTAATAACCTTACGATTTTCCAAGAAGAGGGAAGGGGCCTCGACTGGTGGTTCGAGGGAGTATCCTTGCAGGGCACGGAGCGAATCGCGTATTCTAGAATAAATCCTTAAGTCCTTGACTGCCGTAGTTCTGAACAACTGGTTTCTTGCCTGCGAGTCCTTAGAGTAACATGAAGTCGTGTATGAAAGAGCGTGTTGTGCCCTTAGGCTGGATCCAATGAATCCTCATGATTATTGCTTGGATTCCGCGTGAGCAGGGCCCGCCTCCTGGTTGAATACTAATTTGCTCGTTTCTGTGTTGGGAAATATATAAAACTTCACCGGAAGTGATTTTGTTTGCCATCGAAAGTGGGTCCCGCTCCGATTCAAGACCCGGCGAATAAAGGCTTAGCGCTCTCTCTCTGATTTGGGTTCCAGGCTCCAGCTAGAATTGTTTCACTTCGTTATCGCCCCGGAAGTTTACTGAAAGATGTCAGTTGAAGATTCGTTCCTCCGTGAGATAACCCCTTAGGCTTCCAAGTATGCGTGGGTCTCTCTCTCTCTCTCTCTCTCTCTCTCTCTCTCTCTCTCTCTCTGACAGTGCTGCCTTTGTATAACTCTTTGGTGTGACCTATATTAGAGTAAGCTGTTGAGTTTTGGTCTTTTATCTTTCGAAAAGACACCTTACGGCCAGAATGGAACCGAACCACGAATCTGATTCAGTCGATTATTATTAATAAAGCCTATCAATCCTTACTGTAAAACCTCAGTCTCTTTTGCTAGAGACTCGGATACTGCTCAATCAACTGAAGGAGGTGTTTAAATTTCTCTATTCAGAACTTATTTACCCTTAGCCAGAATGGGGCCAGAAATCACAGTTGAAAGCTTGAAATTCAGTGGTTCAAGACTACTCACATATAAAATATTCAAAACACGGAAATAGTTACCTATAGTGGTAAATAAATAATTCCCTCGTTAGCTAGTTCAAAGAAAAAATTAACAAAAGGTTTTGTGAACAATAAATTTAATATAAATAGGTTATTGTTATTTTTCCATGTAATAGCTTTGCTGTCAAAATTTATGGTTGCGTTTTAGGTATCTGCTGCTTCCCCGTTCCAACAAGGCAAACGAAAGAGGTGGTTGGGGTTAGCTTTCATATTTATTATGCCTTTTCTAAACTGTATGTTAGAGCTTTCTTTATTTAGTACCTTCTCGGTAATGAGGTCAATGAAATCTTGGTACTCCTATCATGGTTGCAATTGAACTCAACCTTTCAAATTGATCCTACCATACATCACCAACTAAACATCTGCTCAACTTGGTAAATATCGAACACGAACTATTAAATGAAAGGAAATTGCCTTAAGCTTAAATAACTACTGAAGTGGCTAAATAGAGCTAAGAAGTAAAAAAAGGCGCACTAGTCTTTCATACGTATTATAAAATGAGACGAATTGTAACTTATTTGTATCTGCCTATCGTGGAAGATGCTAAAAGGATAAGAAGCCCTCTATGGATTTTCATTCCATGTCACTCATTGTCGTTGAATTTTAACTTATATTCGATTTCATTTATTATTGATTCCAGTGACAACAATTACATAAGCCCTGGAGCATCACAACCTATTCGAATGATCATGGCCGTCTTCTCCCTGAGCATTTTTCCATGGGAACCTGACATTCTGCGTCCTTCCTGTCAATCATAAAAAAGACCTGGCTACCATGCAAATTTTCTAGGAAGTCAGTGAGAAAAGGAAGAGGATATTGATCTCTGACGGTGATAGAATTTATTGAGCGGTAATCGCAAGTTACCCGATATCTGAAGACGTTTTAAAGAATAATTTGATGTCCTAGCATACGATGAATTGTAGGGACGCAATTTTCCTCTGATAACAATATTGAAAATATTGCGCATGGCTTTTTTAATAGTTTAGGTAAGAAAAGTGTTAGTAATATGATTATGAAACACCGAGAGCTTCTGGCTCTTTACTTGCACAATTGATTAGATATTGCAAGTCCGTATTCAGATAATAAATGCTCAATGAGGGAGCCACATGAAACTGAGAACGAAATTGATGACACTTGAACACTGCACTATTACGTTTGCCGATTTTGGCTTCAATTCTGCCATTACAAGTATATTATAAAGCCCTAATTCAAAGTTGTCTTTTCATTGCAAACAATGAATTTCCCCTTGAAATTCCATTACACGCCAATGAGATGGATGATGTTTTCTGTTTTCTCACTATAACTTTGGATTGGATAACCCATGACTGTCTGAAGTGGGATCATGGTTTCTTGCTTGGTTTCAAGGTGGAACCTCATTTTTCTTGAGGTGACAAAGCCGGTGTCCACTAATAAACTGCAATATGTAAGTGTGTCTCTGACATAAAGACAGGTTGAGGGGAGTAAATTTGTATCCGAGCATGATTATTGTGACTGGTTTCCAAACTCCTTATGGTACCAATAAGTACCATTATAGAGATCTAGCAAGTGTTTGAGGGGTGAGAGAGAGGAGGATAGTCCTCTTGAACGGGTCCGGTGGTTTTCAATCTTGTAGACTCGTTGAAAAGCAATGGTGAGTTAATGGTTGAGTGAGTTGAGGTCAGCCTCCAGCCGCTCTCAAATCTCATGAAAAGAGATAGTCCTATGCTACGGTGGTAAACCTCTTGTGGCTTGACTTCTCGTGGGCACAAGCTGCGGTTGTGGCCAATCGCTCTGGAAATATTCCTGGAGCGAGAATTTTCAAGGTTCTTGAATATTGGCAGGAAGCATGCAAATAAAAGATCCCAGAACATCTTTTTTATTAACACATGCCCATAGTGTCCAACAACATGCGTAGAAGTTCAACAGGTTGGGGTGAAAGAGCTCATCTGAGTAAGACAGAACTTCCAACTTTTAGGGTAGACTCGGGGCGAATATCTCCAGAATGGCGGTTTTCAGGGCGTAATCGGTTGGTAGCCAATTGAGTCATTGAAAACTGGGACTATGGCCTTGTTTAACGAAAATGGGTTGACACAAAGAAGCGATTTTAATTGTTCAAGTGACTAGTTACCCTTTTCAGGCCGAATGACAGGATAATGGAAAAAAATCTGGGAGAGTGATAGAGTGCATGACAGGAATTACTGGGTATCGGAGTGATGTGTCCTGTTTTTCTATTGTTTTTTAGCCATCCTTATTTCTGGCTGTGCGATTGAATTCATGCAGTGCTTGTTTGCTGCGAAGTAAATTGGATCAGCGATCTAATACTGGATTGGAAGGTTACTAGACCCGGAGTCGCTAGAGTTGTCATGGGGTGTTTAATGTTTGGGGTTCACAAATTGTAAATCTTCTATTCTTGCTTGGGAGTTGAATAAATAAATACCGGTATTCATGCCGATCTTTATTTACAAGCAACTTCCTTTTCTCTAAATAGTGGGGAACGAGGGTTCGAAATAAAATCTGGATTCCTAGGATAGTCTGAGATAAATGAAGATCATAGCACAAAAGTAGAAATGAAAGATGCCAAACTGAAGAAATTCACAAAGGAAAAGATTATTCAAATGGAAAGAAAAATTGAGATTAAATGAAAGTCAATGAACGACAATATTAAGGATAATAGGAAAGTCCTTACTTTTTTCACGAAAGTTAAATTAGATGCCAAGAATCTCTATTTGAGAGTTCCAAAAAAATAAAATTTAAATTTAGAAGTTAATAGTTTTAATGTAAGCGTGATCTTGAAGATAATACAGTGCGTTTTAAATAATTATAAGAAAGAGACATGTATGTTGTATTTTGGCATTTGTACATGTGTAGTTATAGGTTTGACAGTGTGGTTATATTTATTGATATTTTTTCCTAAGTTTACAGAAAAAAAAAAAAAATTTTAGTTGGTAAATGGAAGGATGTGGAATGAGATTATCTCTAAGCGAAAATATTTTAAGGGAATGGAGAAAGTTACAGGCACATTAATGATGCTTGGAAGAGATACATGCACGGACATACACACCATCTCCCTCTCCCTCTCTCGAATCTCTATTTCACCATCATCCTCACTCATCTCTCTCTCTATGAGATATATATATATATATATATATATATATATATATATGAGGAATTAAACCACATTCTCGAACAGTTTCAGTGTATCTCACACCCTTTTTCAACTGACACTGGGCAGAAAATATAAGAGAAATGCATATAAGCATAACACAAGATCCCCTCTTTTTTTCCCCCAATCCCCTACTTGTGGCTAATCTGGGGGGGGGGTAGGCCTAAACATATTGAAGGGCTGGCATTTTACTATTTTGTTTATTTGCGATCTTATTATAGGATTAAAAGAAAATTGACCCTCAGATAGATTTAAATTAGGAACTGACGATATCAAGCTCGATTCTACGATTCTTCTCTTAACATAGTTAGCCGATTTAAATAACATTTTACTTCCATTGAAATCGATCGTATGATTCTTGTCTCCAACATGGCAAAATATTCCACTACTTTCGCTGCCCACTCTAATATCTCTTTTGTGTTCGTACAATCTCTTGTCTAGATTTCTCCCCACATTTCCCCTATATAAACTTTATGGCAATCGTTGCATGGTATTGCATATACCCCTATGTTATGATGTTCTTTGGGTTTCCTGGCCATCATCAATTGGTTTAAGGAATTATTATATTTAAAGGCTAGATTAATACCCGCTTTTCCAAATATGTCCTTTAAACTATTTAATTTATTATTAAATGGCAATGTTATACATTTGTTGAAGTCGTTAGTGCGGGAAGGCTTATTACCATAGAATGTTTTCCTAGCTGCAAAATGGGCAGACGATATAAACCAATCGGGGTAATACCAATTTGAAAAAATGGTCCTGATAATGACAATTTCTTCATCTAAATAGGAAGGATGACATATTTTGTATGCTCTCAGGAAAAGGTTAGAAATTACTGATTTTTTAACAGTATTATCGTGAAACGACAAATAATGTATATAGGCATTCGAGTGGGTTGGTTTCCTATACTCGTCAAGTTTTAATTCATGGTGATCTTTATTAATGAGGACATCTAAAAAGGGTAATCTATTACCATATTCCCATTCATATTTAAATTTGATGGAGACATGCAAATTATTTAAATTATTAAAAAGGTATCAAAATCATGGCCATTAGGCCATACAGAAAATACATCGTCAATGTACCTTAACCATATAAAGTTAGGGGGAGAAATTGTGGGAAGGAGTTCAGTCTCAAAATATTCCATGAAGAGACATGCCAATATCGGAGATAAACTATTTCCCATGCTAAGGCCAAATATTTGTCTATAAAACTCATTATTTACTCGAAACACATTGTCAGAGAGACATAATTCAACTAAATCTAAAAATTTACTCGTAGAAATGGAAAGATCCAAATTAAGTCTAGGCATGATTTCCCGCAGAAGGCCCATGGTTTGGTCAACCGGAACTTTGGTAAACAAAGAGTTTACATCAAAGCTCAAAAGTTTTCCATCCGGTAATTTCTAACCTTTTCCTTAGAGCATACAAAATATGTCATCCTTCCTATTTAGATGAAGAAATTGTCATTATCAGGACCATTTTTTCTAATTTGTATTACCCCGATTGGTTCATATCGTCTGCCCATTTTGCAGCTAGGAAAACATTCTATGGTAATAAGCCTTCCCGCACTAACGACTTCAACAAATGTATAACATTGAAATTAAATAGTTTAAAGGACATATTTGGAAAAGCGGGTATTAATCTAGCCTTTAAATATAATAACTCCTTAAACCAATTGATGATGGCCAGGAAACCCAAAGAACATCATAACATAGGAGTATATGCAGTACCATGCAACAATTGCCATAAAGTTTATATAGGGGAAACGGGGAGAAATCTAGACAAGAGATTGTACGAACACAAAAGAGATATTAGAGTGGGCAGCGAAAGTGGTGGAATATTTTGCCATGTTAGAGACAAGAATCATACGATCGATTTCAATGGAAGTAAAATGTTATTTAAATCGGCTAACTATGTTAAGAGAAGAATCGTAGAATCGAGCTTGATATCGTCAGTTCCTAATTTAAATCTATCTGAGGGTCAATTTTCTTTTAATCCTGTAATAAGATCGCAAATAAACAAAATAGTAAAATGCCAGCCCTTCAATATGTTTAGGCCTACCCCCCCCCCCAGATTAGCCACAAGTAGGGGATTGGGGGAAAAAAAGAGGGGATCTTGTCTTATGCTTATATGCATTTCTCTTATATTTTCTGCCCAGTGTCAGTTGAAAAAGGGTGTGAGATACACCGAAACTGTTCTGAATTAAATTGTCTTCGGAGAATGTGGTTTAATTCCTCATCTTTTCTTGCGATATTGCATTAATTTTCATCATATATATATATATATATATATATATATATATATATATATATATATATATATATATATATATATATACTGTATGTGTGTGTGGAACTTAGTTGTGACGAAAAGATATTTCCTGTGTCATTAAGAGGCGTCTGGGAGGGATCATTCTTCGATTAACCGCTCAGCGTTATAATTTGAACAATAGGTCGGACTTTTTCTGCGAAAAGCAGCATCGAAAGTGTGGACGCAATATTACACATTGCACAAGTTCCAAAGACAGGCTACTTTGCCCGTTATTGTTTCTCCCATGTGGATAATGCAAGGTGATTCATTAGTCAGATAGTGGCAATAAAAGTATAAATTAACATGATAAATTGGAATCCACCTGTTTTTGCGACTCTTCCGGAAGGAATAGAAATGAGTGGACTTTGGAAACGAGAGGTGACTAATAAAAATTAGGATATTCAGGCATCGTCTTATTCCTAATATCTAGGGGGGGGAGGTGTTGTTATTGGAGTTAGATTGCAAATCCGACCACCTGAAGGACTTCTTTGAATGCGAAATGAGGTGTATCGTATTGGTATAATGTAATCTTTTGACGGATTTCTTTGATTTCGTAAGAAGAAGTATTGCGTTGGTCATTTGAGCTGAAATTACTGTGGGCGTAAGGGCAAGATTGAAGTGATGAACAAGGGCTTTAAATTTCATTTTATTCCCTTGTTGCACTTTAGGCTTATTATTTGCGTTGCAAAATCTTCTGTGACCCTTATGGAAACATGTGTACACTTTTCTTTTCTTGGATATAGTTGTCCTGTTGTATCACTTCCAAGGAGACAATAGCACTTAGTCTATTAAATCCCTAGTGCATTCTAATATGAATTGATTCTTTAAATTGAGCGCTGCTACGTGGGGAAAATATATCGCCCGGAAGACGCAAACTGAAGCCGTAAGCCAACTTTGCAGGGAAATATTGTATCTCTAAATTGAGTAAATTACGTATAGCTAGGAGTAACGATGGTAGCTCATCTAGCATTGGTCATTGGACATATAAAGTGAGGAATATAGTAGAAGAGGGTTTTAGTAGGAGAAATAATGGGGAAATAGGGGAAATTAATAGGAAAGTAAAAATGAAAAGAAGTATGAAAGACAGATCCCTGGTGAAAGGGCATCTCTGGCTTTCTTTGCGTTTTGGTTATATTTTTTGTGACAATATATAAATATATTATCTGGTAATGCGCTAGGCATTCAAGCCTTTGTAGTAGTGGGTATTCTTACTCTCTACGTGGCTTGTTGAAGATTTGCATCATCTAGCCACTTGTTAGGGCTACCTTTTGTGAGGAGCGAGGCCTTTAAGGTTCAGCTTACGCGCCCATCACCGCGCTGTCACGGGGATTCTCTCTGGTGGTGTAAATGTGCGCTCGCTGTCAGCAGCAACAATTAATTGAAGAATTCTCACTGAAAGTGCCAGGCACTGTCTGTTATGATCTTTGCTGGTACACCGGGTTGCGGGACGAACCGTTTATAAAAGCTTTGCGCATAGGCTCTGGCATTATATATCCTAGGGAGAAGGCTTTCACCTATTTAGTGTAGCCACAGTTGATTGTGAAGAGTTATCAAAATTCTTAGTTTGTCCCGAAAAAATGACCATCTAAGTCAACAGACTAGAATCTATCGTTGATATTTACAAATTGTGTATAGGCGGGTTTTCTGTGCCAATGCATTTTCGCCTTTTGACGTGTTGAACAACTATCCCAATCTCGAAATTGTCTAAACATGCCTTTCGAGAGAAATATGTCTCAGATTGACTTCAGAGATGAGTGAATTATTCAATGACCCAAATTGTGCAACGGGTCAAACACCAGATTGCAAAATTGAGGGGTGAAGTTTGGCTTTACTAAACCTTGAGAAAGATCCCAGATAATAGCATGAGAAAGGAAGGCGGACTTATTTTGTATAGGTTAAGTGAAGTTGAAGAAACCGCTTGCAAACTAATCAATTCCTCTTCTGAGAATTAAGCTTTTTCATAGACTTTATAATCCAGCGGTGCAAAGGACGCAATTTCTGATAACATTAGACTGACTAAATGATGGATGTAATTGGTGAAAGGAAAGTTGCACATTCTCTGCGTGAATTACAGCTCTGGAGATGGTGTCGCTGAGATTTTAGGCACCTGAAATGTGTCTTTGGCTCATTAGTGAATTGTCTTATGTATTCAACGGTGCGAGCATCTCTCCACAAAAGTTTTGTTGCGTGGGAACGGATGCACCCAGTATTGCACGATAATCTGTGCATATGTTATAATTCCCTTCTTTAAACTTATAAATATAATTTGTTATTGCTAAGAATATGTTCAATAACTCTTTGCTAAAAATTGAATAATCGAGTTCAGTGACCTTGAATGCATGAATGAAGTAGCCCTGAACTTCACATTTCCTGTAACATGGGTGCTCTATGATTGTTCCTATGCCAATGGTTGAGGCGCGGGCGAGAGTCAAAGAGACAGATTTTTTTTAGCGTGGGGAAGGAAAAAGACTACATAAGAACATAAGAAAAGAAGGAGACTGCAAAAGACCATTCATGGCCTACACTTTATGTTTGCTGAAAGGCATTTTCTGAAGCGTTGCCCCACTTAAAAGGAGAGTGAGATCGTCTTTTATTTATCCCTTTAAAATCCTAGTCAGTGAAGAAAATGTAGTCCCAGGGTCTTTAATAAAAAAGAGTCGAAAGTTGATCAGTCTTAAAAATGTTGCATTCGTTTTAAAGTCTAGGAATGCAGGAATTCCCTTATCACTGTGATTTTTCTGATATTTTGGCATGTACCTTTAGAATCGATGCTGATGTACAGAAAGTCCACGGAATCAACAACAAAATGCATTTCGCCTTTGAATTGCAAACTAAATATACTAGCGGCCATAATATAAGTGTCAGTAAGAGCAAGTGTATTTAAATATTGATTATAGAGGTTTAACAAGACGCTGAGACTATATATTTACACACACACACACACATATATAAATATATATATATATATATATATATATATATATATATATATATATATATATATATATATATATATATATATATATATATATATGTATATATGTATATATATATATATATATATATATATATATATATATATATATATATATATATATATATATATATATATAATATCCATCTTTCGTAAAATTTCAAGTGAATAAAATAAATATTTCGTAAGTTATGATGAAATAAACTAACTATCTACCAAATTGCAGCGACCAAAAGTTAAGGGTCACTTAGAAAAAAATGAACTACCAACCGAGTTATTTGTGTTTAGGAGACTATCGATAGGCTAAGAGTTACTTCTTATGATCATACATTATTGAACATTCAACTGTCAACATGGCTGCTTGTGAGAGACGACCGGTGTCCTGTGATGAAAAACAAAGGATTGTGCGCCTTTACCAAAAGGGCAAGTCAAATTCTGTGATTGCAACTATTGTAAGAAGGTCTAGAAGTGTTGCACAACGAAGTTTTAAGTGACCAGGATGAACAGATGCTAAACCCAAAACCAGTATACCTCGTAAAACGTCACCAAGACAGGATCGTGTTATGGTTCGAATGTCACTGAAGGATAGGTTTGAGAGTACTGCTGAGATATCCCGTGAATTCAGCTCCACCTCCGATATCAACCTATAGCGCAAAACAGTTTCCCAGAGGTTAAGAGGTTCTGGGTTGCTTGCTCGAGCACCAGCAAAGAAACCTCTGATCTCCAAGAAGAATCAAAGATCCCGTCTTCGTTACGCTCGGGACATATCGTTTGGACAGAAGAACAGTGGGCGCAGGTTCATTTTTGCGATGATTCGAAGTTTAATGTGATTGGTTCCGATGGCGGGATGCACGTCCGATGAAGATGTGGTGAAAGGTTATCTCGTGAATGTGTAAAATAGACAGTGAAATCTGGAGGAGACAGTGTAATAGTATGGGGAGTGACCTCTGCTGCTAGTCCTGGTCAACTTATTCGTCTACAAGGGACTGTCAATGCTGAAATCTACGAGCAGTTTCTTAGACAACATGCCTTTCCACATCTCCGATCCTCGTCAGTTCAACCTACTATCTTCGTGGAAGACAACAAACCCTGACGCACTGCGAAAAGAGTCAAAGATATTTTGAGTGATAGAGGGGTTGATCTCATGGACTGGCCACCTCAAAGTCTCGATCTCAACCATATAAAAAACGTTTGGACGATTAATGGAGAAGGGGTGCAAAAGAGATATCCAAAGAACCAAGATGAAATCTGGGAATTATTGAAAAACGAATGCAACAATATTATCCAATCATTTTTCGAGAAATTAATGTATTCCTGTGGTAACGGTAGTCGGGAAGTCATTGCTATTTAAGGGATGTTAAAAAATATTCAAAATAAGGGTTTCGTTTTTGTTCTCTTTCATTTTACATTGTTTTTCTAAGTGATCCTTAACTTTTGGCCACAGTAATTTGGAAGATAGTTTGTTTATTTCTTCATAACTTATGAAATATTTATTCCATTCACTTGAAATTTTCACGAAATATAGATATTAGATATATCTAAATATGTGTATGTATAGGGTCTCAACGTTTTGTTAAACTTTTATAATAAATGTTTAAATATTTAATAAGTATTTAAGGATACTTAAGATTGTTTTTACCGATTTTCATTTAAATATACCCTTTTTTGTGATCTGCTACGCGTCTTTTTCTATATATGGTTTTCTTCCGACGCCTTGAAAGAGTAAACCCGAAACTTAACATTGCTTCCCTGCCTGGCTGTTGACTTTAATGAAAAATATATATATATAAATATATATATATATATATATATATATATATATATATATATATATATATATATATATATATATATATATTTATATATATATTTTTCTTAGGATTATTTTTAGCGATTTTCATTTGAATATACCTTTTCTCTGATCTGCTATACTTCTTTCTCTCTCTCTCTCTCTCTCTCTCTCTTTCTATATATATATATATATATATATATATATATATATATATATATATATATATATATATATATATATATATATAGAAAGAGAGAGAGAGAGAGAGAGAGAAAGAAGTATAGCAGATCAGAGAAAAGGTATATTCAAATGAAAATCGCTAAAAATAATCCTAAGAATCCTTATAACTAGCCTATTGAGGGAATCCACCAGTTCCCTCAGTGACTGAATCACTTTGGGGTTTAAATTTTTGGCATGCTCGTATCAGATGATTTTTATCAATTTCAGACATTCTTTTTTATAGCGGACTTGAGAGAGTAAATCGTATTATGAGAGTGTTACAACAAGGAGTAACAACAAGGAAAGAAGGTACCCTAGGATACCTTACGGTCCATTAAAGGAGGGTACCTTTGGACTAGCAATCGAGCGGGCACATGGCTGCTCAATTGTTTTGCGTCCCTAAACGGCCACTTTTCAAGACTTTGTCTAGTCTTGACTTGAACTGGTCAACAGATTCACTGTGAACAACTTCCACTGGAAGTGCGTTCCACTTACCGCAGATACTGTACGTGAAAAAATTTCCACACAGATTGCGGTTGTAACGCTTTAGTTCAAGTTTGAAGCCGTGATTGCGCGTTCTGTTCTCACTCAGTGTGAAAATATCCCGGTAGTCAACATTGTCAAACCCTCGAAGTATTTTGAAAACCTCGATGAGCTGACCACGCAGTCTACGGGTTTCCAGCGAGAACAGATCTAATTCCATTAGTGTATCCTCATAACTTTTATGTCGCATAGAGCGAATCAGCTTGGTTGCCCTGGCTTGTATGCGTTCCAACCTTGCGATATCCTTTCGAAACGAAGGACTCCAAAATTGTACGGCATACTCCAGGTGCGGCCGAACGAGGGAGTTGTACAAACAAAGTACTATCTCCTTGTTACGGTATCCAAACTGGCGCTTTATGTAGCCTAACATCCTTTGGGCTTTCTTCTCTGCCTCGATGCACTGTTTCGAGAACTTGAGGTCGCTAGTGATAGTGACACCCAAGTCCTTCTTAGTGTCACTAGATTCAAGAGCAATGCCCTTAAGGATGTACTGAGATTTGGGGTTTCGTTGGCGATATGCATTACTTTGCATTTCCCCACGTTGAAAGGCCACGTGTCCGACCACTCCCCAATCCTTTGAAGGTCCTCTTGGAGGTGGGCAGTGTTCACCTCCTTTGCCACATTGATACCAAGCTTGGTGTCGTCGGCAAATTTGGAGATTTTGGCAACCATGTCTCCGTCCATGTCGTTGACATAGATAATAAACAGTAGTGGTTCCAGGACGGAACCTTGAGGGACACCGCTAGATACGGGCGCCCATTCAGATAGCCGACCATTCACCATTACACGTTGCCGTTTGTCACTTAGCCAGATCTCTATACAACCTTCTACCTTTGCCGTCTATGCCCTGCACACGCACTTTCCGGAGAAGGCGGCGTTGTGGTACCTTGTCAAAGGCCTTTTGGAAGTCAAGGTACACAACATCCACCGCTTTATCCCGATCATGCTCACTGAACACGAAGTGGAAGAATTTCACAAGGTTCGTCAGGCATGACCGTTGCCTTCGGAAGCCGTGCTGGGAACTCTTCAGTAGCAGGTTTGACTCTAAATAAGACGTTATCTTGTCTACTATCATGCTTTCCATGAGTTTACCGACTATCGAAGTCAAACTGATGGGTCGGTAGTTTGACGGATGGCTAGGGTCTCCTTTCTTGAAGATCGGAGTCGCCTCTGCTTCACGCCAGTCTCTAGGAACGCATCTGGTCCGGATTGACATGTTAAAGATAGTGCACAGATGTTGTGATACTTCATCGCACACTTCCTTCAACATCTTGGATAGAAACCCGTCCGGTCCGGGGGACTTATTCGTCTTTAGGTCAGCGATCTTTTTCTTTATTTCTCCTTCGGTGAAGTCCATTACCTCAACTTTTCCCCCGAGTAGGAATCCGTGGGATGGGGGGTGGCACCACACTCTTTAGTAAACACTGAAGAGAAGTAGTCATTGAGCAGGTTAGCATTTCATGCATCTGAGTGAGTTAATGCACCCTCCTCGTCCACTAAGGGCCCAATCCTACGATGGATTGGTTTACGGCTATTTACATAGCCGAAGAACTCCTTGGGATTCTCATTGCAGAGTCTCGCCACTCGGAGTTCCTTAGACCGCTTAGCCGCCCTTATGCTGGATTCCACTCTTCTGGCTAGCCTCCGGTACTCGTCAAAGGCACCCGAGATGTTCGATCGCCGGTACGCATTTCTCTTCTCCCTAAGCAGTTGGCCGATTTCTCGATTAAACCACTTGTTTGAACAGAAGACCGACGTAGGCATTTTAGAGGGATGCAACTTGATTGAAGACTCATTAACTTATTTTTGAAATTGTTCCATGAATCCTCAACATCTTTGCATACCGCTAGCCATACATCAGTCAGCCCAGCACGAAGGCTTGCAAAGTCTGTTCTTCTCAAGTCAAATTTCCTTGATTGACTGGCAACAGACCTTACCTTCGGGATCTTGACGGTAAATCTAATTAGCTGGTGATCACTGCCACCGAGTTCTTCGCCTACAGAGAGATCCTCAATGATATCATCATCAGAGGTGAAGACCAATTCGAGGATATTGTCTCCTCTCGTCGGTTCTCTGACCCATTGAGTGAGGAACTCGTTGTTGGTGAACTCCAGGAGTAGCGCGCTCTCGCCGTAGGCTGCTCTGGTTTCCCAGTCAACTTGTCTTTTGAAGTCGCCCATAACGATGCACACTCACCCCTGAACAAGCTCACCCAGCAGCTGGTACACTTTCCTGTCCTTCTCAACAGGTTGGGAAGGGGGTCTGTAAAGCAGCAGGGTCCTGTATCTGACAGGACCTATCTCTAGGTCAACGCCTAGGAGCTCGTGATCGGATATAATGTTGGAGTTCGTAGATTTGATTGTATCCTTGACATACAACATTCCACCGTCACCCTCTCTGTCTGGCCTATCTTTATGGAAGAGTTAGTAGCCAGGAACCGTGAATTCACCCTTAAAGTCTCGGTTTGAGGTTTTTATTCACGATTCTGTTATGGCTACCATTTCGGGTTCTTCCGTCGCTACGAGTCCACGGAGGTCAGGAAACTTGTTCCTGATTGACCTCGCATTGGACAGAAGAACTTTTAGGGATGCCCCTAATGTAGGACCCCCTATACTCTTCCGTTTCCTGGCTTCTTGGTTGTCGCGGTGGCACCATTTTTGACAACCTCCGAGAAGGTTTTTGGGGAGTGACTCGGGCGTACTGGCGTACTCCCGCTTTCCCAATGGGCCGGATACTCCTTTGGGTGCGCTCCACAACATCCTGGATTAGGTCGGCAAGGAAAGCCTTGCCCTTAAAGGAGAGGTGCACCCCATCCCTTTGGTAGAGGTCTTTTCTACCATAGAATACGGCGTATGGGTCGACAAAAAAGATACCCTCCGCCGTACAGAGGTCTGCAAGGCGCCGGTTTAGCGACATGTTCCTCACGTGGGCAGTCCGGCTTGGACCCCACCTCGGGAGCATCCCCACCACGACGCGTCTGCAGGTTTTCAATCCACAGTCGTCGACAGCGCCCATAACCATCTTCAGAATCTCGCCTGTAGGGCCTACCCTACCTCCTCTGAGGTAGAGGTCGTTGCCACTTACCATAAAGGCAACGAAGGAAGTCTCAGAAATCTGAGACTTCTCGGCCTCAGCTCTTACCTGCTTATTCCCACGGCCTGGAAGGCAGCTCACCTTAACGCTTGTGCGAAGGCGGGCCGCTAGCAGGGGCTGCAGGCCCCGTACCTGGGAATCACCCACAAGGCTGATCCTGGCACATTTGCCTACTGAGCTCGGAGTCTTTATTTTCTGAGGCAAGCTCTCCGATTCCTCTCTCTTTCCCGGCATGGTCTTTTCAGGCTTCCTTTTTTTCTTCTTCTTTTTCTTCTCTATCTTATTTCCCCCCTTGTCATCCTTTTCATTAACTTCTTCTACCTTTTCTTCTTCTATTTCTCTCTCTTCCTCTTTTCTTCTTTCCATTTTTCGTATTTTTTTCTTTTTATCTTTTGGCGTTTCTGCCACATTCGAGTCCGGCCTCTCTGCAGAGGTGGTGTTTGCCACAGGACTCGAGAGCTCGTTTAACTTCTCTCCGAGCCTGCAGATCTGGGGGGAGTGCTCCTCCTTGAGCCTCTCGATTTTCTTTTCTAGTTCTGTAGTTCTTTCTCTGTAGTAGGTCACTACTTCCTCCACTTCCTTCTTTAAGATGCAGGTGGTGAATACACTGCCTGGGTGGCATTTCGCATAGCAGCCCTCCGGGAAGTCAACGCACCACTTGTCCTTCTTACATGTGGCACACGTGAATTTTAGCACTGCTAGACCTTTCTTGCCTGCCATTTTAAACAATCTATATTTCTCAAGTTTGTGACCAATCAATATATAAAAAGGGGGTTTGGTGAGTTCTCTCCGCGTAAGTCGCTCCTGCCTATTGATCGGAGTCGTTTCGGAGTCTTCCAGAAGGCACGCTACATGTGCTGCTGTTCGTCCGACTGAGTCATCAAGCCTCAGCGTGCCGTGGCTCCCAACCAAGCAGCACAGACGGTCCCCGAAGGGGCCATCGATTTGTAACCAGGTGAACAACAACAAAGCACGCCCCTTACTAAACTTCTACTAGTTCCCTTCACAACGGCCAGGATCTCAGAGCGTTCAATGGATATTCCGCCAAACCAAGAGACTCGACTCAAGGCTTTTTATTGGCCTGGAAACCAACCTGGGAACAAAGGGCCGTCACCTCGGACCGATGCTACCAGAGGCACCCGTCAACAGGCACTGGGAACGGTCAATAATTACGCGCCAGGGAAGGGGTTAACGGGGCACTACCCTAATCCCATTCATCGTGCCCAAACGCCTAGGACACCTACAGTCCTAGTCCCTCGCAACCAGTGAGCGTCGATTGGCGTTGTTTATAGAGGTTCCAAAGCCTTTCTTCTGACGCGTGAGATAGCTGCCAGGTCCTTATATGTAGATAGAGGGGAAAAAAGGGAAAGAGTGACATGATAGGAGTAGGCTTTTTTGTTTTTTTCTTTTTGTATAAGTGGGAGAGATAGGATAAAAGTTAAAAAGGAGAAGGATAGCGTAGAAAAAGGAAGGAATGACGCACTTAGTATGTAACCTCGTTTCCGACCAAATCGACAAGGCAAGCCTTACCAGGGGTACCCAGAAGAGGTACCCCCGCCGACATAGCTCGAAAAGTCAAAGGTACACACAAGCTCTCTTCCCGCGACAAGGGGGCGTCACCTCTTCCTCTACTTTCTTTAAGAGAGAGAGAGATAGAGAGAGAGAGTAAATTGACCTCTCTCGAAGAAGATGCCCCAGACGTACCGGCCCAGTGGATTGAGGTCGGGTAAAATAGGCTGCCATGTGTCTGAGAGAACATGCTCGCTTAAAGTGGCACGCATGCAAGCCTGGCCCCAAAACCTTCTCTAAAACCTATGTGTATACAGTAGCATTGATTCTTAAGTCCTGTGAAATAAAAGTGAAGGGACATAACATCTCCTTCACTGCTAACGACTCCTAGGACTATCCAGGTTGCTGTAAAATTCGTAGCCATTACAGTTAAAACCTTGCTTGCTACTTTGCATTACCATCTTTTATTCCTTGGGCTTACCATTTTTGGTCCTGGTAGAAGTCTAAACCATTCCATGTTCATGAACTTTCAAGAGCTTTGCACACGTATCAAACGACTCCCTTTCGTATTTCCTGATATGAACTGACCTCTGCATCAAATACGACTTTTAATGGATATCTTTATGCACAACTCTCCTCATGGTGCATTCTAAAGCCTTGAAGTCCTTTTCAAAAGCTCTGATCGACTATTTAGAGTTTTCTTGAATTTTTGTCCTGTAATTCTGCACAAATTCTTGGGTTATGATGATGTTAAAAGAATTTGTGGGTGTTTTGCGTTTTGCAGCTAATGTTGTATCCCTATCAGTAGTAGCTAACAGGCCTTTTATAAATTTGAACACGAAGGATCGGGCAATGTTCAGGAAGCTAGAAATTCCTGTATCATTATACTAAGCCTTTATGATAACGGTAACAGCGTAGCTTTTTATTTGCTTCGTAACTTTAATGTTATTCATTATTAATCTGTTTTTCTTACTAAAACTAGTTATAAGAAAGTTAGAGCTATTCCAAATAGTGTCCCCAAAAGACCGATACACACACTCTCTCTGTCTCTGTCTCTTTCTGTATATATATATATATATATATATATATATATATATATATATATATATATATATATATATATATATATATATATATATATACATACATTTTTGCTAAATGAACAATAGCGTTCTACATATATATGCGGTTAGGTAAGGGTAATAATAAGGTTTCTTAATCCTCTAGAGAAGTCTCCTGGAGTTCCTCAACCCTCTTTAGGAGCCCCAAAAAAGAAATTTCCAGAAGCCTTTTGTATAAGCTAACGTTTAACTTCAAAGGAAAACGGGAAAAAAGGGAATTTTAGCCGTGAATGGGCAAGATTCACGGCTAAAATTCACGACTTCCTAAAATAAGTCTGCCTTTTTATGCCTCATTCTAATTATTTTCCACTATTTCACTCGAAAATCAGTATCTGCCAAACCTCTCTAATTTGGTATAGACATATAATCTTGATTAATCCTCCTATAAGGAACCTTTATATCAGAAATAATGTCTATACATATCTTATTTAATAAAATCAGATATAAAATCATCAAATCTCTTCAGACGAGATCCCCCCCCCCCCCAATTTCCTAATGTCAGTTAAATGGCAGAGTGAAGATTGAGATAGGTAAGAGGAGATATATCATGAGCTGCTATTCTAATGAAACAAATTAAGTCCTTTTAAAATATAAATATATATAATTAATATATAAATTAAAAAAAATAATCATTATCACAATACTAACAATATCAATTGGATATCCATCTATAAAATTTAATGATGAGTTACTTGTTATCAATTTTTTAACTTTCATTCTTTATATGCGGTGTGACTCAAAACCTTTAGCAGTTTTGAGGGTTCAGTATGCTAATGCTCTTAATGTTTATTATTGCAGACATAATGGACCTACTAGTGTGCGAAAAAGTCGATGGTAAAATAAATGAAATATATAATAAGTGGAAATGAGTTTGAAGCGCGCTTCGTTCCAAGTTTGTACAGCTGAGGGGGAGCTTGAAGATCGCTTCACTCGCAAGTGCGTAAGTCTGAGGAGAAACGGGTTTGAAGCTCGCTTGCAAGTTCCTACAAATAAGGGGAAATAACAAGAGAGTTGGGGTGGTGAGGGGGTACGAGTGAGGTGGGTGGAGCCTTTATGACATCAAAACCAAATTATCGACTTCACTCGAAAAAAAAGGCCACTGACCTATCCAATCAGGGACTCGGGGTTGATGTTACAGTGTCCAATAAAACTTTCTGCTGGTCATGAACAAGTTGCTTCCAACTCTCCATATCAAGCATGGTTTCATGAAGCGTTTCGTGAAAGCATTGGGCAAGGATAGCGCTGCTTTCCAACACATGTACATTATGTTCTCATTGCTGTTAAGCTCAAAGATGGCATCTTTGTCTGATCTCAGATCCGGGAGGTGTTAAAGGACAAATGATACGAGGAGAAGCTCAGATTGAAGGAACTGAGTGCGTGGGAAGCATTTAAATCACTCTACCATGTCTTCCTTAGTAACAAATGAACACTACATTATAAAGAGCGTGTCGAGAAGTTTTCGCAGGCTTATCAGGATGTGGGGAACCGAATGTCTTTCAAGATTTACTTTCTCCACTCGCCAGAACCTCGAAACAGTAAGTGACGACCATGGGGGAAAAGTTCCATCAAGATATTACTATGATAGAGAGCTTTAAAATATATGCAACATAGTACAAAAACTGAATATGTGAAAGCGCAAAAAGCAGAGATGATAGAGCAAAACCTTTTAGAAATTTTAATTAAACATATGAAGATTACTCCAAAACACCTATTCACACGCTTGCCTCAGAATCTTTTTTGTAAGCCACTGTAATATTTGAACATCATGCAGATAATAATAAGTACTATAGTTACTGCTGAACCACGCCTATTCAGGTATCGAATTGCAGACGAATGTTTGAATTTATTAGTTGGTTCACTATCATAGGTAATATTTATGTTGCTGATAAGTAATTGATTGGCATTTTCTTCCCACTGCTTCCCTCTTCTAAAAAGAAGTACCACGGAGGCGTCAGGTCATGCTGTTGGTATTCGACTTTCTCTTAAATAGTTTGTAAATATAATAGCTAGTGGTTAAGCAGAACTTTCACTCCCAACCTTTCTTTCGTTGATTGTAACCGAAGCTTCACGAGGTGCTTACCGTTTTTCATGTTCTGAAGTGCAAAATTTCGTCATCCTTTACTGGTGTGGGATCCTCCTCACTTAGTGAGGTGTTATATGGTGTATGGTGGCCATTGTTACCCTATAGTTCCTGAAATAATTCCTCAACTGCTTTCCTGATACTTTCTCTGATAGGATTTTGTTTTTTTATTTTATCCTTTAATGTTTTCATTTGCTGGGTTTCAAATTTTTAGTTCTTGTTTCAGGTGTTTTTTATAGATTTTTTTCACTAGATTTGTATTATATGTTCTACCGGAGTTATTTTTTACCTAACTTTTGGAGTTAGGCAAATTCCAACCTTGATTTAATGTTTCTATTTCGTCTCATTTTTTCTTGTATGAAATAAACGAATTTCAAAGTTCACATTGTAAAATAGTTATTTTAATGTTCCAGTTTTCTAATTAGAAAAAATTTTGTCACTTGACCAAGGACGGCACAATGAAGGCAATACATACTGAGAAGGCAGAAAAAAATAAAATAAATATATATATATATATATATATATATATATATATATATATATATATATATATATATATATATATATATATATATATATATATACAATGTTTATCTTTCAAGGGCGCGAAAGAATGATAAAATAAATCCAGAATTTCGCAAGAAACAGAAAAACAGGCTAATTTATTTTTCTTAAGAAAAAGTTATTTCCTAATTTGAAAAATTCCGTGCTGGGGTGGAATTCGAACCAGGCACACTGAGGCAGCAAACAACCGCTTAGATCTCAATTAAACCGAGCCTTAGACCATTCGGCTACGCGGAGTGGTTAATGTGCTTAGTTCGAATCCCACCCCAGTACGAAATTTTTCCCGAAGAAAATATTATCCTATTTTCCTGTTTCTTCCCGTATGCTGGATATATATATATATATATATATATATATATATATATATATATATATATATATATATATATATATATATATATATATATATAACTTGTATACAGAAAAAGGCAAATAATGGACATGATTTACTTAGATTTTTAATTGGAACCCCCTTACACCCTTACCTTATTTCTCCTTCCGACGCGAATTACAAGGACTGCATGCCTCTTCCACAAATAGGGTAGTTCAAAATTTTACCTATCCAATTATTTTGCCAAGCAGAATAAAACCAAAATGCTTATTGTTTTTAAGAAATAAAGTGACAATGATTTATAAAATGGGTTTAGTACTGCGTGAGGGTTGTAATAATTGCGAATATATCCTACAGGTAAGATGAAAAGTTAATTACAAGTACTTAGAACATTATCAAGCTCCAAAGTTACCTGGATTTCTCTTTTCATCTCTACTATTTATGTGGTTAATTACAAATTTATTGGTTGAAACCTCTATCAAAGTACTTCCTCTTAGATCTAACGGTTGAAAATACTGTTCTCTCTTTCATCACCCTTTTCTTCGAACATACAACACATCACTCTCGTGTCTATGAGCCCACCAAAATGGTTATCATTTCCACACTCTTTTTGACGACGCGAGGCGGCTCTTCTTCGTGTTATGAAAGATTACCTAACCGTTGATTGGTGGAAAAGCAGAGTCACCCTACCTTCAAACGAGGAAAGGCCTCTGGTGCCGTAGCGGTTGCCAGTGATTAGCATTCTGATCTTTATGTCAATTTCATCATCCTATCTGAATACGAGTATTTCAGACGTCCACGCATCAGCAGAAGGATGATAGAAAAGGTCAGAAAGTAGCTAAAAGATTTAGGATTCGACTACAAGGCGATATCAGAGAGGCAAACCCATGATCGAAGACATGACACCATCAGAACGCTGGAATTCCTCGCTGAGATCCAGGAGATCATCAACAATGATCCCAGAGTCGATGCGTACCATTGCAAGAGGGAGAGTGTGATGAAAACTCATCAGGCTGGTGCTGCATGAAGACATTCGCTACTTTTCATACATGATAGGGATGGGGCAATTTCTCTCCAAGGCAATGCGAGAACAATGAATAAAACTCACCAAGAATCTGACTAACAAGTTGAAACACACATTGGAGTCAGACATGCTTTGGTTCTTCTGCGATGAGAAGAATTTCTGCCAAGACCATCAAATTTACTCCCAGAACAGCTGGTGGCTCACTGTCGAACCCAAAGACGTGTTCTGAGTCATGCAGATGAAATTTCCAGCGAAAAAAATACTCTGGTGTCATGAGCAGTGAAGGTGGCGTCATGTCACCCAACTTCTTTCCTAATGGTCTCAGGCTGAAAAACGACAAATGGTGAAAGCTTGGATTGAGTGGGGACGCTGCAGAGAGGCCTTATGTGTGACAGCAAGACTATGCGCTCTGTTACACCAGTCGGACGAACCAGGGCTGGCTGTCAGATAATTTCTTCGACCAAACAGCACCTGACATTTGGCCTCCCAACTTGCCTGACTTCAACCGCCCCCCTTGACCTCTTTGTGTGGGGCGTGGTAGAAGGCGAGACTGCAACACGAAGGACGAGCTGAGGGCTAGGATTACCAGAGCCTAAAATCGGAGATAATTTAGAAGGTTTGTGACCGGCGGCTTCATCAAATAAAATTGATAGAAAATCTCACATACTCAAAATTAACGAATATATTTAAAAAAAAAAAAAACATTTTTTACTTTTTCATGATATAGTCATCATGCGACCGAATACTTTCCGCACATTTTATATATATATATAAGATGAATCACAAGCGATTTCGTCTTTTTGTAAAACAAAAGAAGAATGAACCAGTACCACTGGAAAAGCGAAGAGCGCTCGATGGCATAGGTTCGAATCGCACTTGTGATTTTATTTTGTTTGTTATCTCTTTCTCTCTTTTCTAATATATATATATATATATATATATATATATATATATATATATATATATATATATATATATATATATATATATATATATATATATATATATATATATATACACATATATATATATATATATATATATATATATATATATATATATATATATATATATATGAGTGTGTGTGTGTGTCTTTGGTGGGAGCGTAGTGAGTGTTGTGTGAGATAAAGGGATTGTGATTAGCATAACAATGTTAATCTCCCGCCAAAGATTCCAAATCTGGCGGCAAAGTAGCGAAAAGAAAGATCGGCGCCAAATTTTGCGACAGAAGAAAAGAGCGCGAGATGAGAGGACGACCGAGCTTAGAAGGCGAGCCCCATAGGTGATGCCACTTTCCCTGGGACCCTTCTGCTGAATGTGTTACTAGGAGCCTCGTTTCCTTTGTATGAACCCTTGCATTCTTATTTTGTCCCCTTTGATCCTGGAACCCTCAATAACGCGCCTATATTTGCTTAGTTTATAATTTAGTACTGAGTTCTTCTCATTCGCGATTCAGAGCTGCTATTAATTGCCTAATTTTTTGTTTCGCTCCTCTCTCTTCTCCTCATTCTGATACAAAATGTGTTTTTTATTCAATTACTGACTAAAAACTAAAAAAAGTATATATAAAAGAATAAATAAACTCTTTTGATTTTCGAACAGATGGATACAGGAGCACTTCGATTTTCCCATCGATATGATTTTCCTTAGGCTATTGTTTGAATTTTCTCAATCCGGGACTCTGGTTGTACGTCTGGAAACAATAAAACAGTCTAGAAAGTGGGGGAGAGAGAGAGAGAGAGAGAAAGAGTGTGTGTGCATATGTGTGTGTGTATGTGAATATACACTTATTGATGTTTTTTAAAGTTTCTCTTCGTAAATGTCCTAAACCAAATAAAATCATTCCTCGAAATTCCAGATTTTCTGCCCACCAACTCCTTTATTTGCATACACCCGCTGAGAAATCATAATTATAGAGGTTATGCTCCTGCACACCGAGTCATGAGCACCGCAAGTAATCGCCTTTTAACTCGGCCTATGTATTTTACACACATTTTCGCTTATATTCAATTCAACACCTTGAATTTTCATTTACCTTTACTACATAATTTTATACATTTTTAAATACATTATTTCAAAGATACAGGCACTGTTTTCCCCGTTTTTTAAAAGAAATACTAGAAAAAAATAGAGGTTGCTACACTTACAGATACTTACACACACATACACACACACACACATTGAGCGCGCGCGAGAGAGCTCCAAATCCACGAGCACTTCCAGGTGGCGGCCGTCGCCGTCACCCCGATCTGGAAGTGACCTCGAATTGCCTTTCTTTATGAGGAACTGGATCGCGTCCCAGAGTGGTTAACCTTCCAAGAAGGATCTGGATCTCGTATGCACGCATATCTATACCCTCAAGCACTTGCACATGGAAGCACGCATAGGTACAAATAGAAACAAAGACACATCTAAACAGCTGTGAGCGACAAGAGCTCATATACGCTTCTCTATTCATATAAATCTAAATATAGCCTCGAACGGACTTGCTTATGGATCGAAGGAGGCCAGAGGAGAGTTACGGGCGATCTTTTCTCGCGCTCCAAGTATTTATGCTTCTTTTTTTTTTCTACTTCAGTTATATATGATACTATTCATATATATATATATATATATATATATATATATATATATATATATATATATATATATATATATATATATATATATATATATATATATATACCTCACTTAAGCACTTTATCAACCTCATTTCCAAACAATCCTTCAGAGACCCCAACCCCTGTTGGTTATCATCTGTTCAAATAAATAATGCGTACAGGATTCAGTACTTGCACCCAGCTTGTCCAGCAGATGTCCTGGATTCGAAGACCGGTGGCACAAAGGAAAATATGATAGAAGTAATACAAATAATATAATAAAAGTAGTAATAATAATATTATTTTCAGTATTATTCTTGTTATTATTATCAACAATAATAACAATAACTTATTTTGTCCCGTTATCTGATCCCTGGATGGCCGGAGTCACGTGGCAGACTCAAATTGTGATGAGGTAGACTTTTGCCTAGCAATGGGTAGACTCGGGCTGATGGTGATGATAATCATTTAAAAAAATATATCTTTCCAAACAATTCACCACATTCTATAGTATATTTTTAATATTTTTTAAAGTTTATGCTCCGTTTTGAACTGTCTCGTGAGGAGAGGCCGCAGGAATCGCTTCACAGTGTAGGACGGAAGTGTTTTTAGGAATGCCAGAAATTGCTTCTACTTCCTCCCATGAAGCCTTTTGGGTCGAATTACCACTTCCCCATTGACCGTACCCAAAATTTCTCCTAAGTAGTCGAATAATGTAGCTTGATCTCAAATGGTCAGCTTTATCCTCCACAAAAACCCTAAGTATCGTTCTGTTCATTTAGGTCTCTGGTCTTTTTATTAATGTATCTTTTTGGAGACTTCATTTGACGTTCTTCTACTGAATCTACCCACTTGCTGGTGACCCAACTTTACGTCATGGGTTCGATTACCGAGGAGTCGAATAGTGCTCATTGATTTCGGGTGCTCTGTCCTACACTCTAGATCTTCGTGGTTGTTATGTCTCCCGTTTTTTTAGTGACATAGTCTTTTGGAGGCTTCATTTCACGTTTGCCTTATAAACCATGGCAGGGTTGAGCTCTTTATACAGAGGCCAGATGTGGTCGTAAAAAAAAATGAGCTCTTTATGTTGTTGTTTTTTTTACGTTTTCTTTGTAAGTCTTTATAGCTTAATTTTATTTTAGGTTCAGTGTAAAAGTGTAGTCTTTTCTTGTTTCCCGACTTTTTAGATTTCAACCTCCTCTTTCACCCAATCCTCATCTTGATTTTGGTAAAATTATGTATTTTTTTACCTTAAATTCTTGTTACTTTAACGTTATTCCTCTTTCTGACAGAACAAATATAAAAATACACTGAGAGACATAAAGGCGATTTCGAATTAAAGACCCGCGGGAACAACTATAAAACACAAAGACGGGTTGGCGCGCGTCAATGTCACTAACACTATTTTTTTCAGCACAGAACCCGACCAACCTCTCTATTTGCATTCTCCCCCGGTGTACCAAGAGCTTCGCTTATCCCCCCCTTCCTCCCTCGCAAGGTGCCCTGGAGGAGCGGCCCGCCTTCCTGACACCAGCACCCTCAGAGAAACTGGTGCCTTTTCACGGGTCATTCTTTCACCTCTTTTAAATCTCATTCACTCTTTCTCAATCTTCTCCTACCCCCATAGAGCAGTGAATGTTATAAGAGGAATAATACTCCTCTCCTGGCCCGAAGGCTTTCGGGGGAACTTCTGCCATGTATCTTCCTAAATTTTCTCTTTTCTGCATCCACTCCTTACTATCTGCATGATGCGGCCTCGTTGCTATTGCGCTTTAAATTTCGAAAGAAAAAAAAATCAGGTTTTTCTATCTTTCTTCCTGTCACCGATTCGTCCATTCATACCCCCTACAACCATCACCCGATCTCTATCCCTGATAAGTCCAACACTCGTTATAAGTCATTCCAGAACCTCTTCTTCCCTATATTACAACCTCGCACAGGTTCAACTTTAAAATTTCAGCCTCATCCACATAATTATCAAGCTCTCATATTTACATATACACAACTATTCTACAATACAATTTTTGTAATCATAAACGCTGTCACACCGTACCTTACTTCTACCATCCTGATCCACATATGATCCCCTTCATCCCACAAAAACTCTTCATTCACTTTCATGTTTGTTCCACATAAATCAATCATATGCAGCCTTCCTGCTTAAAATATCCACAATGACTATCACGACCTTCTTCCTCTCATCACACACATTCCTCACTTTCTACACACCAACTTAGTTTGCACATTCAACAATGTCTCACAAGATGCAACCTTCGGGTGCGTGACTGTTCATGCCAACGGCCATTATCCAGGCTTAGTTGCCTTTGGCGACACGCGCCAGAGGGCGGAAAAAATAAGAAAAGAGGATAAAGACAGACAGGTGGGAAATATAAACGTGAATGGCTGATTCCTGGAATTTTTCTTTTCTTCCGATGATGTGGTTGGTAACAACCAAGTTCGTATAGTGAAAGGAATGGATCCCGCAGGTCATTAAGAGATAACATGCCTGGAAGTAGACGGAGGTAAAGAAACAGACATCCTACCATTTCCACCCCATCGATTTCAGAATCCTCTTTCCCACAATTAGTCCCTCTTCCAGGGACCCCAATGACATGGGACTCCACCCGATGCCTTGAAAGAGGAAGTTGGATTGGGAGGAGCTCGGACTGACCTCGCCCGAGGACATTTGGGGCTACGTCAGCTTCTCCACCCGCTAAGCTACCCCCATCCCCCTTTCCACTTCCCTGTTTGGAGAAAGTGCTCTTTGCGGGTCCTGTTTTCATAGGCGGTTCCTCACTCTACTGTAACAACGTTTAGGACGCCGAGACGTGACACCTGAAGGTAACACAAAGGTCAGGCCATTAGCCCTACTTAATGGAAAATGGAAATAACACATTTCACAAAATGTTAAGATAGCCTGCCTATATATATATATATATATATATATATATATATATATATATATATATATATATATATATATATATATATATATCTTTGTACCCTATATAAGGTTGTCTTTCCCATTTTCATGCTATTCCTTGAAAATGAACTTTCAAATATTTTCATTTTCCTGTGGGTTAATTTTTAGGTGATTAACAATATTTTTTAAAATAAGGTCTGATACATATCGGCTACATTTGTGTTTACCTTCTGACAGATTAAAGTTTGGGATTTCTTTGATTAAAATAGATTCGATAATTTTTCTTTTATTAATTAAAATCGTTACACTGGTAAATTATTTTGGCACTGGGGAAATCAATTATGTGGTTGGTGTTTTTCACATGGGTGAAAATACTAGAAGCATCGCTTGCTCTACGAATATCCCCCTTATGTTCATAAATATGAGGTTTAATCCTTTGAGCAAGGGGGAATATGGAAGAGAATTGCTTAGCTCTTCCATATTCCCCCTTGCTCAAAGGATTAAACTCCATAGTATCTCTCAACTTAACCACCTTCAAATATCCCTCAACTATTAAAAAATCATTTCGGTCCACTAAACCTGAATCACCTAATATAGATCACATGTATAACTCCAAATTGCCCCTCCTTCTATGTGGGAGAGACCGGAAGGTCATTAAATAAACGTATTTATGAACATAAGGATGATATTCGTACAGCAAGCGATGCTTCTAGTATTTTCACCCATGTGAAAAACACTAACCACATAATTGATTTCCTTGTGCCCAAATAATTTACCAATGTAACGATTTTAATAAAAGAAAAATGATCGAATCTATTTTAATCAAAGAAACCCCAAACTTTAATCTGTCAGAAGGTAAACACAAATGTAGCCGATATGTATCTGACCTCATTTTAAAAAATATTGTTAATCACCTAAAACTAACGACTCCTGATTAATGTCAATTGCCGGTTTCTGTATATTTTAATATCTGTTTTCTTTGTCAATTTCTCTCAGTTAACGGCTGATGATGGTATGGAAAAATTCATACCAAAACTAGTTCCAGTTCAATAAACTTTGTGCTCAAAAACTCAAAAAGTGCCTTTATTTTCTGACGAGGGCTATGACGTGATATCGTGGGACCTACGTTCGCTTAATTGAGGCTGACACGTCATCCAAAGGAATTCTAGAATTTTCGTTCGCTTTGTTCGGCCAGTTTTCCTCCTAATTATTTTATTGAATATTAAATTGGATTAAAATTATTGCAGTTTTGTCATGAAAGAAAGCATGTGATGTCTGGAGTTAAGAATTTTCATTGTATGTTGATGTAGCATTGGGATTTTGAATGATCCGTATTTGTTAGTGTTCCGTGGAATTCAATGTCGAGGCCTTCATTCTTCACAGAAGACAGACCATTTTTTTGTGCTTGGAGAAGAAAGTTGTGTTCGGGAGCAGAGTGGATTTTGTGTACTTATTTTCCGGTTTCGTGCGTCTCGGAAGGCTATTGCTATTTAAGGCTATTGCTATTTAAGGCTATTGTAATTTAAGGCCATCCTGATTTAAGGCTATCGTGAGTTAGGGTTACCTTGAGTTAAGGTTACCCTGAGTTAAGGTTACCCTGAGTTAAGGTTACCCTGAGTTAAGGTTACCCTGAGTTGAGGTTACCCTGAGTTGAGGTTACCCTGAGTTGAGGTTACCCTGAGTTGAGGTTACCCTGAGTTGAGGTTACCCTGAGTTGAGGTTACCCTGAGTTGAGGTTACCCTGAGTTGAGGTTACCCTGAGTTGAGGTTACCCTGAGTTGAGGTTACCCTGAGTTGAGGTTACCCTGAGTTGAGGTTACCCTGAGTTGAGGTTACCCTGAGTTGAGGTTACCCTGAGTTGAGGTTACCCTGAGTTGAGGTTACCCTGAGTTGAGGTTACCCTGAGTTGAGGTTACCCTGAGTTGAGGTTACCCTGAGTTGAGGTTACCCTGAGTTGAGGTTACCCTGAGTTGAGGTTACCCTGAGTTGAGGTTACCCTGAGTTGAGGTTACCCTGAGGTGAGGTTACCCTGAGGTGAGGTTACCCTGAGTTGAGGTTACCCTGAGTTGAGGTTACCCTGAGTTGAGGTTACCCTGAGTTGAGGTTACCCTGAGTTGAGGTTACCCTGAGTTGAGGTTACCCTGAGTTGAGGTTACCCTGAGTTGAGGTTACCCTGAGTTGAGGTTACCCTGAGTTGAGGTTACCCTGAGTTGAGGTTACCCTGAGTTGAGGTTACCCTGAGTTGAGGTTACCCTGAGTTGAGGTTACCCTGAGTTGAGGTTACCCTGAGTTGAGGTTACCCTGAGTTGAGGTTACCCTGAGTTGAGGTTACCCTGAGTTGAGGTTACCCTGAGTTGAGGTTACCCTGAGTTGAGGTTACCCTGAGTTGAGGTTACCCTGAGTTGAGGTTACCCTGAGTTGAGGTTACCCTGAGTTGAGGTTACCCTGAGTTGAGGTTACCCTGAGTTGAGGTTACCCTGAGTTGAGGTTACCCTGAGTTGAGGTTACCCTGAGTTGAGGTTACCCTGAGTTGAGGTTACCCTGAGTTGAGGTTACCCTGAGTTGAGGTTACCCTGAGTTGAGGTTACCCTGAGTTGAGGTTACCCTGAGTTGAGGTTACCCTGAGTTGAGGTTACCCTGAGTTGAGGTTACCCTGAGTTGAGGTTACCCTGAGTTGAGGTTACCCTGAGTTGAGGTTACCCTGAGTTGAGGTTACCCTGAGTTGAGGTTACCCTGAGTTGAGGTTACCCTGAGTTGAGGTTACCCTGAGTTGAGGTTACCCTGAGTTGAGGTTACCCTGAGTTGAGGTTACCCTGAGTTGAGGTTACCCTGAGTTGAGGTTACCCTGAGTTGAGGTTACCCTGAGTTGAGGTTACCCTGAGTTGAGGTTACCCTGAGTTGAGGTTACCCTGAGTTGAGGTTACCCTGAGTTGAGGTTACCCTGAGTTGAGGTTACCCTGAGTTGAGGTTACCCTGAGTTGAGGTTACCCTGAGTTGAGGTTACCCTGAGTTGAGGTTACCCTGAGTTGAGGTTACCCTGAGTTGAGGTTACCCTGAGTTGAGGTTACCCTGAGTTGAGGTTACCCTGAGTTGAGGTTACCCTGAGTTGAGGTTACCCTGAGTTGAGGTTACCCTGAGTTGAGGTTACCCTGAGTTGAGGTTACCCTGAGTTGAGGTTACCCTGAGTTGAGGTTACCCTGAGTTGAGGTTACCCTGAGTTGAGGTTACCCTGAGTTGAGGTTACCCTGAGTTGAGGTTACCCTGAGTTGAGGTTACCCTGAGTTGAGGTTACCCTGAGTTGAGGTTACCCTGAGTTGAGGTTACCCTGAGTTGAGGTTACCCTGAGTTGAGGTTACCCTGAGTTGAGGTTACCCTGAGTTGAGGTTACCCTGAGTTGAGGTTACCCTGAGTTGAGGTTACCCTGAGTTGAGGTTACCCTGAGTTGAGGTTACCCTGAGTTGAGGTTACCCTGAGTTGAGGTTACCCTGAGTTGAGGTTACCCTGAGTTGAGGTTACCCTGAGTTGAGGTTACCCTGAGTTGAGGTTACCCTGAGTTGAGGTTACCCTGAGTTGAGGTTACCCTGAGTTGAGGTTACCCTGAGTTGAGGTTACCCTGAGTTGAGGTTACCCTGAGGTGAGGTTACCCTGAGGTGAGGTTACCCTGAGGTGAGGTTACCCTGAGGTGAGGTTACCCTGAGGTGAGGTTACCCTGAGGTGAGGTTACCCTGAGTTGAGGTTACCCTGAGTTGAGGTTACCCTGAGTTGAGGTTACCCTGAGTTGAGGTTACCCTGAGTTGAGGTTACCCTGAGTTGAGGTTACCCTGAGTTGAGGTTACCCTGAGTTGAGGTTACCCTGAGTTGAGGTTACCCTGAGTTGAGGTTACCCTGAGTTGAGGTTACCCTGAGTTGAGGTTACCCTGAGTTGAGGTTACCCTGAGTTGAGGTTACCCTGAGTTGAGGTTACCCTGAGTTGAGGTTACCCTGAGTTGAGGTTACCCTGAGTTGAGGTTACCCTGAGTTGAGGTTACCCTGAGTTGAGGTTACCCTGAGTTGAGGTTACCCTGAGTTGAGGTTACCCTGAGTTGAGGTTACCCTGAGTTGAGGTTACCCTGAGTTGAGGTTACCCTGAGTTGAGGTTACCCTGAGTTGAGGTTACCCTGAGTTGAGGTTACCCTGAGTTGAGGTTACCCTGAGTTGAGGTTACCCTGAGTTGAGGTTACCCTGAGTTGAGGTTACCCTGAGTTGAGGTTACCCTGAGTTGAGGTTACCCTGAGTTGAGGTTACCCTGAGGTGAGGTTACCCTGAGGTGAGGTTACCCTGAGGTGAGGTTACCCTGAGGTGAGGTTACCCTGAGGTGAGGTTACCCTGAGGTGAGGTTACCCTGAGGTGAGGTTACCCTGAGGTGAGGTTACCCTGAGGTGAGGTTACCCTGAGGTGAGGTTACCCTGAGGTGAGGTTACCCTGAGGTGAGGTTACCCTGAGGTGAGGTTACCCTGAGGTGAGGTTACCCTGAGGTGAGGTTACCCTGAGGTGAGGTTACCCTGAGGTGAGGTTACCCTGAGGTGAGGTTACCCTGAGGTGAGGTTACCCTGAGGTGAGGTTACCCTGAGGTGAGGTTACCCTGAGGTGAGGTTACCCTGAGGTGAGGTTACCCTGAGGTGAGGTTACCCTGAGGTGAGGTTACCCTGAGGTGAGGTTACCCTGAGGTGAGGTTACCCTGAGGTGAGGTTACCCTGAGGTGAGGTTACCCTGAGGTGAGGTTACCCTGAGGTGAGGTTATTGTGATTGATTGACTTAGTGCAAGACAACCGGCAGAGTTGTACCCCTTTTGCATTTTAGTGCGGGTTTACCGCGAGTGTTGTGCCTCTCGTGCATCCTTGGTAGGACAACCGTGTGTGGTGTCCTTGTTTTTGTGTGGCCCATACTAGGCCTGATATTGGTGGTCGTGTGTGCCCCCTTTATTTTTGTACGCGTAGGAATATCATACGTGCGTTATTTTTGTGTACATATTTGTTGTCTTCCATACTCTAAATATTTTTGTTCCAAAAGGCCATTCCTTAGCTCAACCTATCAAAGATGTGATTAATTTTTAGGTCCTTTCTATGATAATTTAGTCTTGGAATATATCGGCATTTTCAAGTCGATTCATTTATCAAACATTTGTAAATAAAGTTTTTCGTTTTAAGTCGACGCATCTTCTATCCTTGGCTATAAACTTTTGGGGTTAAACAATCTGGGCATCTCACCTGACCCCAGTTTGTGACATATATATAATATATATATATATATATATATATATATATATATATATATATATATAATATATATATATATATATGGGGTTGGACAAAATAATTGGAACACGTTAAATTCCATGATGAATATTAATACGGAGTTGGTCCTGCATTTGCTTTTTGAACAGCGTCGACGCCTCTTGGAATTGATTCATACAGCTTCCTGACTTCATTGAGAGGAGTCTTGAGTCATTCTTTTTGCAATACCTGCTTCAGCTGTTTCAGACTCGACGGTTGAGTGTAACGACTTCTAACTTGTCGCTCTAGGACGCACCATAAATGCGCAATAATATTAAGATCAAGAGATTGTGGGGGTCACTCCATGTGTTATAGCTCACTCCTATGCTCCTCATATCAATTCTTAACCACATGGGCGGTGTGTAATAGGACATTGTTATCTTGAAAAAAGGACTCACCTTCAGGGAATAATGTCTAGACCATTGGATAGACGTGATCTTCTAAAATATTCAGATATTCTTTGCTGTTGATCCTACTATGCAGGACAACGATTAGAGGAAGAGAATTCCAAGATATAGCTGCCCAAACCATCACTGACCCTCCTCCGTGCTTCATTGTAGGAAGAAGGCAATCAGGATTAAAAGCCTCCCAGGGCTACCACCACACATAAACTCGCCCCGCAGTGGGGGAAAAAAACTGGACTCGTTGGAGAATATTACTTGTTTCCATTGGTCTGTAGACCAGACCTTGTAATCTCTACACCAGTTCAGCCTTTTCTGAATGTTTATATGGGAAAGCAGAGGTTTCCTGATGGCGGCTCTTACATGATATCCAGTTTTATTGAGCTCACGGCGGACGGTTTTGCTCGAAACTGGGCTAGTGAGATGTTGATTCAACTCTGCAGTCACTTTGGGCGCAGTTGTCCAGGGATTTTTCATCACTGCTCTTCAACACACGTGGGTCTCTTTCAGCGTTCTTCGAAGTCCTGCCGGAATTACTCTTCCTGCTGAAGGGTTTGCCGTGCTTCTTGAATTTTGCCATGGTCCTTGATATGGTAGCTCTCGAAAAAAACAAGGAGTTTAGCTGTTCTGGTGACGGAAGGTCCTGCAATTCGAGCACAACAATTTGCCCTTTTTCGAACTCGGTAATGTCACGCATCTTAGCATCTATACCACGATCTGGAAAAGGAAATACAAAGTCATTAAAGTTGATAAATAAAACTATGTATCTACGATAAAAACAAAACACTCACAATGAAATTTGGATGGATTTTCGTAATATAATGAATAGCTCATTGAAATCCTCGTGTTAAATTTCTATTGTTGCAATTATTTTGTCCAACCCTGTATATGGAAAAAAGAGGTATCGCGAGAGTAAGCAATAAATGCAGCAAAGCCCACAAGGAAAATGAAACGCAGGTTCCAAGTAATTTCTAACTCCATTCCAAATGACGCTAAATAGCAAGAGGGTGAGTCTAGAGAACGCTCCCCAAAAGAAATTAGTAGCATTTATATTAAAAATAGAAGCAGATGAAGTGACAAAATAAAGGTAAATACAAAATAAACTCAATAAATTTATGGCCTTGTTAAAACCCACAAACACAATAATTATTTATGTCCCATATTAGTTTTGTGGGTACTGTTTTATGTTTTCTGTGAATGGTTAACGATTTACCTTACCCCTCCTGTAGGATACATCTTAGAACCAATATAACTAATAAATCTAACCTCGTAGAATAACACTGCCATCCTTCACTAAACCTACTTCAGTCTTGTTAGATTCGATGTTTGTTCCCTTTCCGCTAAGTTCGGGTCGATGATCTGTTTCAATTTATTAAATATAAATTTTGTAATATTGAATTACCTGTGCCACCTAATTTATTTTTACAACTTGTTTCAATCTGAACTAAAGATCGTACTTTTTTTACAACTTGTTTCAATCTGAACTAAAGATCGTACTTTTTTCTTGTTTCAATCTGAACTAAGGACTATGCTTTTTTTTTCAATTCTAAATTATCTGGTTAAAAATTGCTCTAGCTCCGTTTTATTTAACTTAGATATTAATCTTTATGAAACGGTTTACCTCCCCACTATTCTTTACTTCCCTATTTGGTTTCGATACATCGATGGCATTGTATGCTTATAGCCCGATTCGTAAAATATACACCTTTTGAGCAAACTTAACTCGCTCATACCTCCTATTGAATTTACTCTTGAACTAGAACATAACGTACCACATCCATTCCTAGATTTTTTAATATACCGCATTTCTTCTGGTTCGAAATTCTCTGTCTATCCTAGGCCGACGAATTCTTCTTCCGATGCATATTCATTTTTACTCCTCTCATCAAATTAAAGTTAAAATATCTGTTTTTATCTTTGTTTCTTCGTGCTCCTCGCGTGGTCAGTCCTGACTCCTTTGACACTAAAATTCTAAAAAAATTTAAATGGATACAAACATTGCTATCTCCTCCATTTCTCCGATAACTGTCATTAGTTAGCTAAAGTCTTTTTAACGTGTCGCCCCTCACCCTTCTCTTAATAACAATACTACTCTTGTACTTCCTTTTAATCCAGCTTTTGTCATACTCTTTCATATTAAAAAAAATAGGCATATATATATATATATATATATATATATATATATATATATATATATATTGTATTTAATTATAGAAATAATATCTATAAACTTTTAGTGCAGAATGATCCTTCTACTATTAGCGTTGTATATGATTTGTGTAAAATGTATAGATTATTCCAAATATAACTTTGGACAATCAAGAGATATTCAAAATACCCTTCCTAACTCGACTCAAAAATGGCTTACTGCAGAACCCCCGGATTAAATTCTGACTTGTAACTTTCTGTGTACTTAGGTTAAGCATCTTTCCGTAATTGTTATTCGCAATAAATTCGTGTAGAATACAGTAGCTTCTCTCCTGCATTTAGATGTACGTTACTGTAGTTCTTTCGATAGATATATATATATATATATATATATATATATATATATATATATATATATATATATATATAGCGTCAATATTTTGAAGAAATCTCTTTGAATAGCTCTAATGTTTGCTATTTTTTTTTTAGTTCCTTTTCACATTAATAATAAATGACATTAAAGTGACTAAGAAAATGAAAATTTACGCAGTAATCGTTGTCTTGAAAGCCCAGCACTAATGATACCGAGAATGCTTTTTGAAAGTTATCCAATTCTTTGTTATTAAAATTAGAAAAGACTTCGAAGCTGCTAATGGGGATCCAACATTAGCAGCAAAATGCCAAACACATGTAAGGGGTTGCAAGACCATCAGAATTCAAAATTTGTTCAGAAAGTAGAGAAAAGTCGATCAGTGTCCTTGCAAATGACTTCAAGGTTTCAGAATGCACCATCAGAAGAATTGTGCAATACATCTGGTACAAGTCGTATGTGATGCGGTCGGGGGGGAAGGGGTGATGTATGTAGTTCATATCAGGCAAAAGAAATTAAAATAGTTTGATCCGTGCAAAGCGTTTTCTCTATGTTGAAACATAATGAATCTGAAAAAAAATATTTGACCATGACCAAAAGGTAAACTCAAGGAATGACAGATGGTTATGCAGAGTGCCAAGTGAGGTTCTAACTGTAATGTTGAACAAGTTTCTAGCAACTGTGGTGGATCTGGGAGTTGTTAGCATTGAGGAAGATGTCATACCATCACTTTTTTCGCATGGCTTAAGAGTCAATGCTGCTGCTTATAGAGAGGTTTTGAAGAAAGTTATGAGGCCTTAGATATACAGAATACGCAACAGATGACCTTACATATTCAAAAAGACTCTGCCCTTTCTCATAAGGATAGAACAACCAAAACCCGAACGCTTGCCAATTTCCACGACCATATTTTCCCCGACACATGGCCTCCTAGCTCACCCGACCTCAATCTGCTGGCCTATTACGTATAGTGCGTCGTCGAGAGATTGGTCAATTGATACCCCTATAACAACATTCATTCGCTCAAGTCCACTATAACAAAGACTATGTCCGAAATTAATCAGGATCATCTGATCCGGGCATGTCAACACTTCAGAGGCTAAATTGAAGCAGTCTTTGAGGATAATCATGGATTCATTGAATTGTCGAGTATAAAGATTCTCATGATTATTTTTCGTAACGATATACATTTAAATATAACTTTTTTTCTGATGTGTTATACGTCTTTTTTCTACATTCCTGCAAGTGAACTTAAAATACTGCCCCACCCTATATATATATATATATATATATATATATATATATATATATATATATATATATATGTATATATATATATATATATATATATATATATATATATATATATATATATATATATATATATATATATATATATTGTAGGGAAATCGATATCCCACCCTAAAAACAGAGGTCCTGGCGCTTGGCAGTGTAACCCGATTACTTACCTCCCCCCTCCTCTCTTCCCTCGACTCACAGACGAGCAGAAGGCCTTCTCCAACCACGAGATGTACGAATCATCAGATTTCTGGGCCGGCGAGAATAACATTTGGTTAAACCGGCACTATTTTCCCTAAGAGATGGGATCTACTTTCACGTTAGAGACGAAATTAGAGGAGCGGCGACCAAAAGCCAGAAGAGACCTTTAGGGCTAAGTGGAAGACGCTCAGAGAAGAGCCGTTAGAGGAGAGAGGTTTAATTCCTAAGACCTCATCCCCCCGCCTTTCCCTACACTCAGTGGGTTAGTGAAGTATATAGGCAGATAAATGGAGAAGAACGGGAAAGATCGAGTTAGAGATAGACACGACGAAGTCTGGCGGGAGTGCCCCGGCAATCAAAGGAAAGAACAGTGAAGAAGCTCATGCCAAGCCAGTTCCTGGCGGTCACCAGGAATTAGCTTTGTTTGTATTGAGAATCACTCTCGTACATCTCTCGTCAGAGAAACTTCCTATCCCGGTTTGCAACAAAAACCAGAAATAGTCCTCGCCATTAAGGAGAAGAGCCGTTAGAGGAGAGAGGCTTAATTCCTAAGACCTCATCCCCCCCTCCTTGCCCCCGTAAGGGGCGCGGCGATTTGCCATCCTGGCCGCCGTGCTGACGGGACTCAGCACCCCGTCCGGCCCCAGCACCCCGTCCGGCCCCAGCACCCCGTCCGGCCCCAGCTTAGCCTCTCTTCCTTACTTCAACCCGTAAGTCCGGCCCCAGCTTAGCCTCTCTTCGTTCCTTCAAAACACTTGTTTCCTCTCTTTTCACACAACCTCTCCCACAACTTTCTCTGGTCAGCCTCTAATTTCACAGGGTAGATGCTGACCTTCCTCTCAGCCAACCGTCCCGCATCGGGGCTGAGGGGGTGGGGAACAATGTTCCCTAACCCCTGAGCTCCGGTCTGGGGTGGCTGGTTTTTAACTACCTGCTTCATCCCCACCCATACCTTCCTCACATCCCTTTTCCTCTCCTCTTCACAATCTATTAATTTTTACGCCGTGTCTAAGGTGGAGCCGCCAAGCCGATGGACTGCCAGGCCACCAGGCGGGAGATGTGGTCTTAAATGGCGGCGCCTGGCTCTGCCGGGCTTGTAAGCACCTCTCGCAGTGCGGGCTACTGCGAGAGGTGTGCGCGATTGCATCCCGTGTTTAAAAAAGGGTCATTATGCCTAATGATGATTAAAAAAAAAAAAAAACCCAACCCTCAACTTCCCCTGTTCCATCGACGGAGCCGCCCTCGGGCAGCTCCAGCAAAAAAATGGAGGTCCCCCCCCCCTGTGCTTGCACAGGGGACCCTCCATATTTCTCTAACCGGAGAGGAGGCTTACTCCTCTCCTTCGCCTACGGGTGCAGGGGACTCCCCCTCACCCCCTTCTCTGGAGGTGCTTTCGGGCACCTCCCTTTTCCCAGCGGCAGTCCCCTCTTTTCTTTCCAAGGGGACTGCCAAGAAAGCCAGCAGGCAGCCCTTAGCCAGCCGCTCCCCATCAAAGCGGCTCGGTAGGGCAAACCCCCTCAGGGGGGAGAGGGAAGCCAGGCCCCTTCGGTCGCTTCCCTCAAAAGACCTGCTGGCAAGAATTTTAAACCTTGCTGGGGTCAAGGCCTGTGCCTCCCCACACAAGACTGGCGACACTGCCAAGGGGACCTGCGATGTCCTGGGAGGGGATGGCCAACTGGAGGCCCCTCCCGTGATAAACATGGTCCTTGAGGAGACCCAGCCTCAGACGGTAGGGCCTTCCATGGGGGGGAATTCGGGCTCGGCGCCAAGCACCGAACCTGAATCCGACCCTATGCAAGGTCCTCCTCAAATGGCTGAGGGCTCCGAGGCAGTAAAAGGAGGGGAGGGATCTCCTCCGACAGGTGCCCCTACGACAACCAGGACCTTTTCCATTTCAGAGAGAAACCTGGCTGAGTCCGGTCCATCTGGCCTGGGGGCTTCTGCCGGCGGAGGTGAAAAGCGGGTTCATTCCCCGCCCTCCTCTCCAAAAAAGAAAAAGACTAAAAAGACGAAAAAGACTCGGGGCTCCTCTCCATCCGCGGGGGCTGCGGGGACGGATGGGTCTGCTGCCACTTTGGTAGGCGACCAAGCCAAGATCGGCACATCCGGCCCCTCTACCCCCTCGTGTGCGGAGCCCCTGACCAAGACTAACACCAAAAGTGCACAGGGCAGAGCCTCGATGACATCGGGGCCCGTCATTCAGAGGTTACCTGGCGTTTTCGAGCCCGCTGGCTTCAAACGCTTCCTCGTTATTCGCTCCACTGATGGCACCATGTTGTCCAAGGGCAACATGATCGATCAGAGGAGAGGATTAGCTAGTGCAATTGGTAGAGAGCCGAAGGTGACCCGTTTCTCGGACGGCAGCCTTCTGGCGAATGCGGCGAATCCCGCCGAGGCGGCCAAGATAAGTGCTCTTCGGACACTTCATGGCACCCCGGTGAGTGTGACGCCGCACTCTACCATGAACTTTGTGAAGGGAGTAGTTTATGCGAGGGAACTCGTTGACTACTCCATTGAGGACATCACCCTAGAGCTGGCCTACCATGGGGCGGTCAAGGTCGAACGTGTGATGAGAAAACAGGGAGGGGCTTCGAGACCCACCCCTACACTCTTCGTCACGTTCGACAGTGACAAGCTCCCTGAGTCGGTGCGTGCCGGTTGGTGCCGCTACCGCGTGAAGGCATTCGTGCCACTGCCGCGGCAGTGCTATTACTGTCACCGCTTCGGCCATACGAATCGATCATGTAGACGTGCAAAATCGGGGTCACCCGAAGTCTGTGTAAATTGCTCCAAGGTCGCACACGATAAGTCCAAATCGTGTGTGGCCAAGTGTGTCAATTGTGGAGAGCCGCACCCTGCTTCTTCGAAGCAATGTGGTGCATATCTCCTGGAGAAAGAAATCCTGGCCGTTCAGACCCAGGATAGACTCTCATTCCGTGAGGCTAAGGACTTGGTCCTGGCGCGCCCAGCTCTGCCTGGGACGTCATATGCCTCAGTAGTTCGAAAGGCACCCTCTGCTCCTGGCCCATCCAGGCCAACGAGCACGGTTGTTTCCGCGCCCATTCGGAGCCCTTCTGCGGGCTCTACCCAACCCGGGCGCTCCCCTGGTAAAGCTGGCGGCAAAAAGGGTTCATACACAGCCTCGGCTAAAACCAGGGCTCCCCTCTCTTCCCCCAGCATGACCGTTTCCCGCAAGGCGAAACGGCCACGCGCCTCCACCGAGTCGTTAGACTCACATGAGGCAACACCCCTGAAGATGGTCGCTAACCCATCCTCAGGGGTTCCTAAAGCTGTCCCCCGAAAGGAGGACAGCAACAAAGGAGCTTCGGCTCCTTCGCCCACGCCCCGAGGTTGAGCGAGTGGCTCGGAGACGGTGGTTCCTCGAAAAGAGGCCCCCCCGCCTCCGAAGCCGCAGCGCCCGCCTAAGGTTTCGAGGCGGAGGGAGGAAAAGACTCGCATGGCGAGCCCAACCTCCCCCAATAAGTCCTCGAAGGCGACAGCGCCTCCAGCGCTTTGTCCGGCCAACAGTGCCCGGGGTTCTGCCCCAGGGAAGCGTACGACCATTCCCGTTAGGGTCTTCAATTCGAGGAGGGCCCCCGCGTCTCCTTCGAGCTAGGCCTGGAGGGCATATTCCTTCAATGGAATTGCCGTGGACTCCGGGCCAACTGGGAGGAGCTGCGGAGGCTCACCTCGTCCCGTTCCCCGTTAGCTATTTTTTTGCAGGAGACCATGCTAGGCGCGTGCCCCCTGCCTGCCCTCCCGGGGTATAAGGGTCTTTTGACCCCACCACCGCGGGATGGCCGGGCTGGGGGATGCGCGGTTTACACCCGGCATGATGTCTCCGTTCTTCCTTTCTCTTTAGATACCTCCTTTCAGGCAGTGGCTGTGCAGCTGCACCTGGATAGGAGGTATACTATCATTTCTGCGTACATTCCACCGTCAGCTGACTTCGACGCGGGGGACTTCCGCCGCGTCGTGGCACGGTTGCCGAGGCCCTATCTCTTGCTTGGAGATCTGAACGGCAGGCATCCTCTCTGGGGAGATTACTCCATAAATCCCAGGGGACAAGTCCTTGCCGATCTGATCGATATGGTTGAGATGGGTGTCCTAAACGTGGATGAGTTTACGCATCACTGTCCGAGAACCGCTTCATTTTCTTGCCTTGACCTATCTTTGTGCTCTTCGGATGCACAGCCTGATTTTGATTGGGGAGGTGGTCGATGACCTCCATGGTAGTGATCACTTTCCCATTCAAATATCCTTTTCAGGGCAACTGCCGCCTGAGAGACCACCTCGGTGGTGCTTGGCGCGGGCGCGGTGGCCTGCATTTCAGGAAATGACTGAATTCTCTATCTCAGTCGAGGAGTTTAGGTCGGTAGATGAGGCCGTTGAGTTCTTCTCCGGCAACCTCATCGCCGTGGGCCTGACTACTATTCCTAGGACGTCTGGCCGTTTTGCACGCCGACCACTCCCATGGTGGTCGGCCGAGTGTGAGACGGCCCTCAAACAGAAGCGTTATGCCTACATGCGCTATAAGCGCCGCCCGAACGATTTCACTGTCGCTGAATTTCGTCGGGCTGGGCTAGGTTCCGGTATATTTCGAAGCACGCCCGCCGCTCTTCTTGGCGGGCATACGTGTCTTCACTTAACGGGAAGACCCCTTTAGCTGAGGTGTGGAAGCGAGTCAAAAGGATTCGGGGCAAGTTCTCGCAGGACCCCCCTCCCGTTCTCCAGGAGAATGGGACCGCAATCTCGGACCCCGCGTCCGTGGCGGAATCCTTAGCGACCGCTTTTTTCCGCATTCTCTAGCCGTGATGCTGCTCCGCCAGCATTCAATGCACGTCGTGATGTCGCGGAAGGCCGCCGGCTGGACTTTACCTCCGGAGGCGGAGAACCCTTCAACGACAAGTTTACTGTGAGTGAGTTGCGTTCCGCTCTCGCTTCGTGCGCGGACACCGCCCATGGTCCGGACGATGTCCCGTACGCCATGCTTCGACACCTGGGTGAGCGAGGCATGGCCTTTCTGTTAGATTTGTTCAACAGGATCTGGGTGGAAGGTCTTCTCCCAGACTCCTGGCGAATCGCTACTGTGCTCGCCTTTCGCAAGCCGGGGAGAGATTACTCTACTCCGACTCGTTTCCGCCCAATCTCTCTAACCTCTTGCGTGTGCAAGTTGATGGAGAAATTGGTAAATGTTAGATTAGCCTATTTCCTCGACAGCGGAGGCCATCTGTCTTCTGCACAGTGTGGCTTCCGCAAGTTCTACTCCACGTCGGATGCTCTGCTCCGACTGGAAAATACCGTCTGCGAGGCTTTCCTTCGTAGACAGCACTACGCCACGGTGTTTTTTGATCTGGAGAAGGCCTATGATACCGCATGGCGATACGGTATCATGGAGACTCTCCACACGATGGGGGCGAGGGGACGCCTCCCAATGTTTATATCTGAATTTTTGCGAGATCGTCGATTCCGCGTACGGGTGGGGGGAGCCCTCTCCGGCCCAAAGGAGCAGAAAGAGGGTGTCCCGCAGGGAAGTGTCCTCAGTGTCACACTCTTTGCCCTGAGCATCAACGGCATCACCTCGGTGCTGCCGGAAGATGTTCTCGCTACGCTCTACGTGGACGACCTTTCGATCTCTTTTGGCGCGGCCCAGATGCCAACTCTGGAGCGTCGACTCCAACAGGCATTGAACCGCGTCTCTCGCTATGCCGAAGCGCACAGGTTTCGGTTTTCTTTGGCCAAGACTAAGGTGGTGCATTTCTGCCGCCATCCACGGCTTCACCCCGACCCAGATTTGTTTCTTAATGGGGTGCGCCTGGATGTGGTTGAGTCGCACCGTTTCCTTGGTCTTGTATTCGACCGACGCCTCAACTGGGAGGCTCATATTCGCCGCCTTAGGGTCTCTTGTACCCGCGCCATGGACATTCTCCGTTCCGTGACGTTCAGCGCTTGGGGCGCTGATAGGGCTACCGCCTTACTTTTTTATCGATCCTTTGTTCGCTCGAAGCTCGACTACGGATGCGAGTTTTATGCATCCGCAGCCGAGCGTTTATTGCGGAAGGTGAATTCAATCCACCACACCGGCCTTCGCCTTGCGACCGGTGCCTTTCGCACTTCCCCCATTGAGAGCCTGTTGGTCGATGCTGGGGAGATGCCACTCGCTCTACGCGGCGTGCAGTGCATCACTCGCCTGTACGCGCGAGCCCGGCGCCTCCCTCAGTCGCCAACAGCTCTCACTGCATCCGCAGCTGATCTCAATGGTGCCTATGCCGCCGAGAGACGCCAGTCATACCCTAAGCCCATTTGGTTTAGGGCCAGGAAACTCCTTCGAGAGGTAGATATAGCTCTCGGGCCGGTGGCGCCCCTGGTTCTGCCCAGGACGCCACCCTGGAGGGTACCACATTTGGCTATTTGTCGCCACGCCTCTGCTCCCAAAGCTTGTACTGCGCCGGGAGTATTGCGTTCGACCTTTTTGGAGCACACATGGTATCACGCTGGTACCGTGCCAGTGTATACGGATGGCTCCAAGTCCCAAGAGGGGGTCGGCTTCCACGCCGTATCCCCTCTGTTTGAAGTCAGCGGGGCTCTACCAGGCGCTGCGTCTGTCTTCACGGCCCAGCTGGTGGCAATACACCACTCGGTACGGGAGATTACGCGACATGCCCGGTTCGGAGACCGGATTGTGATCTATAGCGACTCACAAAGCGCCCTGAGTGCTCTCGGGGCATTGGAATCTCCGCATCCCCTGGTTCGCGAAATCCGTGACGCCACTGTTTTGGCGAGCCGGGCAGATGTCGAGATTATCTTCTGCTGGGTTCCTGGACATGTAGGAATTGCGGGGAATGAGCGCGCCGATGAGGACGCCAAAGAGTCCGCGAGGACTCTGCGACCGGACCAGCGTTTCGCTCTTTCTCACAATGACTACATGGCAGGAATACGGGCAGCTCTTCGGACTGCTTGGCAAAGAAGATGGGAGACGGTCGAGGGCAACTTAAAGTTGCGTGCCATTGCGCCGCGACTGTTCCCATGGACCAATCCCCCAATGCTGCGGTGGCTTCAGGTTGCTTTCTGTCGTCTTCGAATCGGACACACTCGTGTGACGCATCGCTACTTGATGGAGCGCTCGACTGCGCCCTATTGCAACGACTGCGTCGTCCCCCAGACTGTTCGGCACATTCTTCTCGAATGTCCCAGTCTGGGTGATCTTCGCGGACGATACCTGTCCCGGTACCGGGATGGGCGGGGTCGCTACCGCCTGTCCCTTGTACTCGGGACGAGTGCGTGCACCATGACTAGTGGACTTCTTGACTTTTGGGGGGAGGCTGGCCTTCTCCCTTTCATTTAACCCCGTTTGTTGTTTTTGATATTGTTTTTGTTATTGCTTTTTTATTGTTATTTCGTTTTATTGTTTCCTGTTTAATTTTTAAAGTAGCCTAGAACTAGGCTGTTTGTTTACGGCGACTAATGCCTAAGTCGGCAGTCGCCAGATAGCCCCTTAATTAAGAAAAAAAAAAAAAAAATTTAACAACCTGCTTCATCCCCACCCATACCTTCCACACATCCCTTTTCCTCTTCTCTTCACAACCTATATTTTTTTACGCTGTGTCTAAGGTGGAGCCGCCATGCCGATGGACTGCCAGGCCACCAGGCGGGAGGGGTGGTCCCAAATGGCGGCGCCTGGCTCTGCCAGGCCTGTAAGCACCTCTTGCAGTGCAAGCAACTGCAAGAGGTGATGAGCTATTGCGTCCCGTAAAACAAAGAGGGTAACCATGCCCAATGATGAAAAAAAAAACATCTCCCCTTAATTCCCCCTAAAACAACGGAGCCGCCCTCGTGCAGCTCCACAGAAAAGATGGAGGTCCCCCCCCTGTGCTTGCGCAGGGGACCCTCCATACCTCTTTAACCAGAGAGGAGGCTTACTCCTCTCCTAAGCGTACGGGTGTAGGGGACTCCCCCTTACCCCCTTCTCTGGAGGTGCTTTTGGGCACCTCCCTATCTCCAGCGGCAGTCCGGCCTTTGCTTTCTAAGGGGACTGCCAAGAAAGCCAGCAGGCAGCCCATTGCCGACCGCCCCTCGTACAAGCGGCTCGGTAGGGCAAACCTTCTTAGGGGGGAGAGGGAAGCCAGGCCCCTTCGGTCGCTTCCCTCAAAAGACCTGCTGGCAAAAATATTAAACCTTGCTGGGGTCAAGGCCTGTGCCTCCCCACTAAAGACTTATGACGCTGCCAAGGGGACCTGCGATGTCCTGGGAGGGGATGGCCAACTGGAGGCACCTCCTGTGACACACAGGGTCCTTGAGGAAAACTAGCGTCAAAAGGGAAGGGCCTTCCATGGGGGACAACCAGGCTCGGCGCCAAGCACCGAACCCGAATCCGCCCCTATGCAAGGTCCTCATCAAACGGCTGTAGATTCTCAGGCAGTACAAGGAGGGGAGGGATCTCCTCCGGATGATGCCCCTGCGACCACCAGGACCTTCTCCATTTCGGAGAAGGACCTGGCTGAGGCCGGTCCATCTGGCCTGGGGGCTTCTAACGGCGGGGGTGAGAAGCGGGTTCATTACCCGCCCTCCTCTCCAAAAAAGAAAAGGACCAAAAAGACGAAGAAGACTCGGGGCTCCTCTCAATCCGCGGGGGCTACGGGGACGGATGGGTCTGCTGCCACTTTGGCAAGCGACCAAGCCAAGATCGGTACATCCGGGCCCTCTGCTTCCCCGGGTAGGGAGCTCCTGACGATGACAAAGACCAAAAGTGCACAGGGCGGAGCCTCGATGACATCTGGGCCCCTGATTCAGAGGTTACCTGGCTTTTTTGAGCCTGCTGGCTTCAAACGCTTTCTCGTTATTCGCTCCACTGATGGCAGCATGTTCTCCAAGGGCAACATGATCCATCAGAGGAGAGGATTAGCTAGTGCAATTGGTAGAGAGCCGAAGGTAACCCGTTTCTCGGACGGGAGCCTTCTGGCGAATGCGGCGAATCCCGCCGAGGCGGCCAAGATAAGTGCTCTTCGGACACTTTATGGCACCCCAGTGAGTGTGACGCCGCACTCTACCATGAACTTTGTAAAAGGAGTAGTTTATGCGAGGGAACTCGTTGACTACTCCATAGAAGACATCACCCTAGAGCTGGCCGACCATGGGGCGGTCAAGGTCGAATGTGTCATGAGAAAACAGGGAGGGGCCTCGAGACCCACCCCTACACTCTTCGTCACGTTCGACTGTGACAAGCTCCCTGAGTCGGTGCGTGCCGGTTGGTACCGATACCGCGTGAAGGCATTCGTGCCACTGCCGCGGCGGTGCTATTACTGTCACCGCTTCGGCCACACGAATCGATCATGTAGACGTGCAAAATCGGGGTAACCCGAAGTCTGTGTAAATTGCTCCAAGGTCGCACACGATAAGTCCAAATCGTGTGTGGCCAAGTGTGTCAATTGCGAAGAGCCGCACCCTGCTTCTTCGAAGCAATGTGGTGCATATCTCCTTAAGAAAGATATCCTGGCCGTTCAGGCCCAGGATCGACTCTCATTCCGCGAGGCTAAGGAATTGGTCCTGGCGCGCCCGGCTCTGCCTGGGACGTCATATGCCTCAATAGTTAGAAAAGCACCCTCTGCTCCTGGAAAATCCAGGCCAACGAGCACGGTTGTTTCCGCGCCCATTCGGAGCCCTTCTGCGGGCTCTACCCAACCCGGGCGCTCCCCTGGTAGAGCTGGCGGCAAAAAGGGTTCACACCCTGCCCCGGCTAAAACCAGGGCTCCCCCCTCTTCCCCCAGCGTGACCGTTTCCCGTAGGCGAAACGGCCACGCGCCTCCACAGAGTCGTTAGACTCACAGGAGGCAACACCCCTGAAGATGGTCGCTAGACCATCCTCAGGGGTTCCAAAAGCTGTCCCCCGAAAGGAGGACAGCAACAAAGGAGCTTCGGCCCCTTCGCCCACGCCGCGAGGTTTAGCGATTGGCTCGGAGACGGTCGTTCCTCGAAAAGAGGGCCCCCCGCCTCCCAAGCCGCAACGCCCGCCTAAGGTTTCGAGGCGGAGGGAGGAAAAGACTCGCATGGCGAGCCCAACCTCCCCCAATAAGACCTCGAAGGCGACAGCGCCTTCAGCGCTTTGTCCGGCCAACAGCGCCCGGGGTTCTGCCCCCGGGAAGCGTACGACCATTCCCGTTAGGGTCTTCAATTCGAGGAGGGCCCCCGCGTCTCCTCCGAGCTAGGCCTGGAGGGCATATTCCTTCAATGGAATTGCCGTGGACTCCGGGCCAACTGGGAGGAGCTGCGGAGGCTCGTCTCGTCATGTTCCCCGTTAGCTATTTTTTTGCAGGAGACCATGCTAGGCGCGTGCCCGCTGCCTGCCCTCCCGGGGTATAAGGGTCTTGCGACCCCACCACCGCGGGATGGCCGGGCTGGGGGATGCGCGGTTTACACCCGCCATGATGTCTCCGTTTCAGGCAGTGGCTGTGCAGCTGCACCTGGATAGGAGGTATACTATCATTTCTGCGTACATTCCACCGTCAGCTGACTTCGACGCGGGGGACTTCCGCCGCGTCGTGGCACGGTTGCCGAGGCCCTTTCTCTTGCTTGGAGATCTGAACGGCAGGCATCCTCTCTGGGGAGATTACTCCATAAATCCCAGGGGACAAGTTCTTGCCGATCTGATCGAAGAGCTTGAGATGGGTGTCCTAAACGTGGATGAGTTTACGCATCACTGTCCGAGAACCGCTTCATTTTCTTGCCTTGACCTATCTTTGTGCTCTTCGGATGCACAGCCTGATTTTGATTGGGGGGTGGTCGATGACCTCCATGGTAGTGATCACTTTCCCATTCAAATATCCTTTTCAGGGCAACTGCCGCCTGAGAGACCACCTCGGTGGTGTTGGCGCGGGCGCGGTGGCCTGCATTTCAGAAAAAGACTGAATTCTCTATCTCAGTCGAGGAGTTTAGGTCGGTAGATGAGGCCGTTGAGTTCTTCTCCGGCAACCTCATCGCCGTGGGCCTGACTACTATTCCTAGGACGTCTGGCCGTTTTGCAAGCCGACCACTCCCATGGTGGTCGGCCGAGTGTGAGACGGCCCTCAAACAGAAGCGTTATGCCTACATGCGCTATAAGCGCCGCCCGAACGATTTCACTGTCGCTGAATTTCGTCGGGCTAGGGCTAGGGCTAGGTTCCGGTATATTTCGAAGCACGCCCGCCGCTCTTCTTGGCGGGCATACGTGCCTTCACTTAACGGGAAGACCCCTTTAGCTGAGGTGTGGAAGCGAGTCAAAAGGATTCGGGGCAAGTTCTCGCAGGACCCTCCTCCCGTTCTCCAGGAGAATGGGACCGCAATCTCGGACCCCGCGTCCGTAACGGAATCCTTAGCGACCGCTTTTTCCGCAATCTCTAGCCGTGATGCTGCTCCGCCAGCATTCAATGCACGTCGTGATGTCGCGGAAGGCCGCCGGCTGGACTTTACCTCCAGAGGCGGAGAACCCTTCAACGACAAGTTTACTGTGAGTGAGTTGCGTTCCGCTCTCGCTTCGTGCGCGGACACCGCCTATGGTCCGGACGATGTCCCGTACGCCACGCTTCGACACCTGGGTGAGCGAGGCATGGCCTTTCTGTTATATTTGTTTAACAGGATCTGGGTGGATGGTCTTCTCCCAGACTCCTGGCAAATCGCCACTGTGCTCGCCTTTCGCAAGCCGGGGAGAGATCACTCTACTCCGACCGGTTTCCGCCCAATCTCTCTAACCTCTTGCGTGTGCAAGTTGATGGAGAAATTGGTAAATGTTAGATTAGCCTATTTCCTGGACAGCGGAGGCCATCTGTCTTCTGCACAGTGCGGCTTCCGTAAGTTCCACTCCACGTCGGATGCTCTGCTCCGACTGGAAAGTGCCGTCTGCGAGGCTTTCCTTCGTAGACAGCACTACGCTACGGTGTTTTTTGATCTGGAGAAGGCCTATGATACCGCATGGCGATACGGTATCATGGAGACTCTCCACACGATGGGGGTAAGGGGACGCCTCCCAATGTTTATATCTGAATTTTTGCGAGATCGTCGATTCCGCGTACGGGTGGGGGGAGCCCTCTCCGGCCCAAAGGAGCAGGAAGAGGGTGTCCCGCAGGGAAGTGTCCTCAGTGTCACACTTTTTGCCCTGAGCATCAACGGCATCACCTCGGTGCTGCCGGAAGATGTTCTCGCTACGCTCTACGTGGACGACCTTTCGATCTCTTTGGGCGCGGCCCAGATGCCAACTCTGGAGCGTCGACTCCAACAGGCATTGAACCGCTTCTCTCGCTATGCCGAAGCGCACAGGTTTCGGTTTTCTTTGGCCAAGACTAAGGTGGTGCACTTCTGCCGCCATCCACGGCTTCACCCCGACCCAGATTTGTTTCTTAATGGGGTGCGCCTGGATGTGGTTGAGTCGCACCGTTTCCTTGGTCTTGTATTCGACCGACGCCTCACCTGGGAGGCTCATATTCGCCGCCTTAGGGTCTCTTGTACCCGCGCCATGGACATTCTCCGTTCCGTGACGTTCAGCGCTTGGGGCGCTGATAGGGCTACCGCCTTACTTTTTTATCGATCCTTTGTTCGCTCGAAGCTCGACTACGGATGCGAGTTTTATGCATCCGCAGCCGAGCGTTTATTGCGGAAGGTGGATTCGATCCACCACACCGGCCTTCGCCATGCGACCGGTGCCTTCCGCACTTCCCCCATTGAGAGCCTGTTGCTCGATGCTGGGGAGATGCCACTCGCTCTGCGCCGCGTGCAGTGCATCACTCGCCTGTACGCGCGAGCCCGGCGCCTCCCTCAGTCGCCAACAGCTCTCACTGCATCCGCAGCTGATCTCGATGGTGCCTATGCCGCCGAGAGACGCCAGTCATACCCTAAGCCCTTTGGGTTTAGGGCCAGGAAACTCCGTCGAGAGGTAGATATAGCTCTCGGGCTGGTGGCGCCCCTGGTTTTGCCCAGGACGCCACCCTGGAGGGTACCACATTTGGCTATTTGTCGCCACGCCTCTGCTCCCAAAGCTTGTACTGCGCCGGGAGTATTGCGTTCGACCTTTTTGGAGCACACATCGTGTCACGCTGGTACCGTGCCAGTGTATACGGATGGCTCCATTTCCCAAGAGGGGGTCGGCTTCCACGCTGTATCCCCTCTGTTTGAAGTCAGCGGGGCTCTACCAGGCGCTGCGTCTGTCTTCACGGCCGAGCTGGTGGCCATACACCACTCGGTACGGGAGATTACGCGACGTGCCCGGTTCGGAGACCGGATTGTGATCTATAGCGACTCACAAAGCGCCCTGAGTGCTCTCGAGGCATTGGAATCTCCGCATCCCCTGGTTCGCGAAATCCGTGACGCCACTGTTTTGGCGAGCCGGGCAGATGTCGAGATTATCTTCTGCTGGGTTCCTGGACATGTAGGAATTGCGGGGAATGAGCGCGCCGATGAGGGCGCCAAAGAGTCCGTGAGGACTCTGCGACCGGACCAGCGTTTCGCTCTTCCTCACACCGACTACATGGCAGGAATACGGGCAGCTCTTCGGACTGCTTGGCAAAGAAGATGGGACACGGTCGAAGGGAACTTAAAGTTGCGTGCCATTGCGCCGCGACTGTTCCCATGGACCTATCCCCCAATGCCGCGGCGGCTTCAGGTTGCTTTCTGTCGTCTTCGAATCGGACACACTCGTGTGACGCATCGCTACTTGATGGAGCGCTCGCCTGCGCCCTATTGCAACGACTGCGTCGTCCCCCAGACTGTTCGGCACATTCTTGTCGAATGTCCCAGTCTGGGTGATCTTCGCGCACGATACCTGTCCCGGTACCGGGATGGGCGGGGTCGCTACCGCCTGTCCCTTGTACTCGGGACGAGTGCGTGCACCATGACTAGTGGCCTTTTGACTTTTGGGGGGAGGCTGGCCGTCTCCCTTTCATTTAACACAGTTTAATTGTTGTTGTTGTTTTTGATATTGTTTTTGTTATTGCTTTTTTATTGTTATTTCGTTTTATTGTTTCCTGTTTAATTTTAAGAGTAGCCTAGAACTAGGCTGTTTGTTTACGGCGACTAATGCCTAAGTCGGCAGTCGCCAGATAGCCGCTTAATTAAAAAAAAAAAAAAAAAACTTCACCCCGTAAGGGGCGCGGCGATTTGCCATCCTGGCCGCCGTGCTGACGGAATCCAGCGCTCCGTCCGGCCCCAGCTTAGCCCCTTCCTTCCTTCAGATAGCCCGATTTCTCCCCTACCTCGTCGCTTTTCATACAACTTCTCCCACAACTTTCTCTGGTCAGCCTCTAATTTCACAGGGTAGATGCTGACCTTCCTCTAAGCCAACCGTCCCGCATCGGGGCTGAGGGGGTGAGGGACAATATTCCCTAACCCCTGAGCTCCGGTCTGGGGTGGCTGGTTTTTAACAACCTGCTTCACCCCCACCCATACCTTCCACACATCCCTTTTCCTCTCTTCTTCACAACCTATATTTTTTACGCCGTGTCTAAGGTGGAGCCGCCATGCCGATGGACTGCCAGGCCACCAGGCGAGAGGGGTGGTCCGAAATGGCGGCGCCTGGCTCTGCCAGGCCTGTAAGCACCTCTTGTAGTGCGGGCAACTGCAAGAGGTGATGAGCTATTGCGTCCCGTGGAAAAAATAGGGTCACCATGCCCATGGATGAATCAATAAAACCTCAAACCCCTTTAACTCCCCCTTGCTCATCGACGGAACCGCCCTCGGGCAGCTCCACCAAAAAAATGGAGGTCCCCCCTGTGCTTGCACATGGGACCCTCCATATTTCTCTAACCGGAGAGGAGGCTTACTCCTCTCCTTCACCTACGGGTGCAGGGGACTCCCCCTCACCCTCTTCTCTGGAGGTGCTTTCGGGCACCTCCCTTTTCTCAGCGGCAGTCCCCTCTTTTCTTTCCAAGGGGACTGCCAAGAAAGCCAGCAGGCAGCCCTTAGCCAGCCGCTCCCCATCGAAGCGGCTCGGTAGGGCAAACCCCCTTAGGGGGGAGAGAAAAGCCAGGCCCCTTCGTTCGCTTCCCTCAAAAGACCTGCTGGCAAGAATTTTAAATCTTGCCGGGGTCAAGGCCTGTGCCTCCCCACAAAAGACTGGCGACACTGCCAATGGGACCTGCGATGTCCTCGGAGGGGATGGCCAACTTGAGGCCCCTCCTGTGATAGACCTGGTCCTTGAGGATACCCAGCCTCAGACGGTAGGGCCTTCCATGGGGGGGAATTCGGGCTCGGCGCCAAGCACCGAACCCGAATCCGCCCCTATGCAAGGTCCTCCTCAAATGGCTGAGGGCTCCGAGGCAGTAAAAGGAGGGGAGGGATCTCCTCCGACAGGTGGCCCTACGACAACCGGGACCTTCTCCATTTGGGAGAGGGACCTGGCTGAGGCCGGTCCATCTGGCCTGGGGGCTTCTGCCGGCGGAGGTGAGAAGCGGGTTCGTTCCCCGCCCTCCTCTCCAAAAAAGAAAACGACTAAAAAGACGAAAAAGACTCGGGGCTCCTCTCCATCCGCAGGACGCCTTGCTGACGGGATCCAGCGCTCCGTCCGGCCCCAGCTTAGCCTCTCTTCCTTCCTTTAGATAGCCCGATTTCTCCCCTACCTCGTCGCTTTTCATACAACCTCTCCCACAACTTTCCCCCGTAAGGGGCGCAAGCGATTTGCGATCCTGGCCGCCGTGCTGACGGGATTCAGCACTCCGTCCGGCCCCAGCTTAGCCTCTCTTCCTTCCTTCAAAACACTTGTTTCCTCTCTTTTCACACAACCTCTCCCACAACTTTCTCTAGGTCAGCCTCTAATTTCACAGGGTAGATGCTGACCTTTCTTTCAGCCAACCGTCCCGCATTAGGGCTGAGGGGGTTAGTGACAATGTTCCCTAACCCCTGAGCTCCGGTCTGGGGTGGCTGGTTTTTAACAACCTGCTTCATCCCCACCCATACCTTCCACAGATCCCTTTTCCTCTCCTCTTCACAACCTATATTTTTTACGCCGTGTCTAAGGTAGAGCCGCCATGCCGATGGACTGCCAGGCCACCAGGCGAGAGGGGTGGTCAGAAATGGCGGCGCCTGGCTCTGCAAGGCCTGTAAGCACCTCTTGCAGTGCGGGCAACTGCAAGAGGTGATGAGCTATTGCGTCCCGTGGCAAAAATAGGGTCACCATGCCCATGGATAAATTAATAAAACCTCAAACCCCTTTAACTCCCCCTTGCTCATCGACGGAACCGCCCTCGGGCAGCTCCACCAAAAAAATGGAGGTCCCCCCCCCTGTGCTTGCACAGGGGACCCTCCATATTTCTCTAACCGTAGAGGAGGCTTACTCCTCTCCTTCGCCTACGGGTGCAGGGGACTCCCCCTCACCCCCTTCTCTGGAGGTGCTTTCATGCACCTCCCTTTTCCCAGCGGCAGTCTCCTCTTTTCTTTCCAAGGGGACTGCCAAGAAAGCCAGCAGGCAGCCCTTAGCCAGCCGCTCCCCATCGAAGCGGCTCGGTAGGGCAAACCCCCTCAGGGGGGAGAGGGAAGCCAGGCCCCTTCGGTCGCTTCCCTCAAAAGACCTGCTGGCAAGAATTTTAAACCTTGCTGGGGTCAAGGCCTGTGCCTCCCCACACAAGACTGGCGACACTGCCAAGGGGACCTGCGATGTCCTGGGAGGGGATGGCCAACTGGAGGCCCCTCCTGTGATAGACATGCTCCTTGAGGAGACCCAGCCTCAGACGGTAGGGCCTTCCATGGGGGGGAATTCGGGCTCGGCGCCAAGCACCGAACCCCAATCCGCCCCTATGCAAGGTCCTCCTCAAATGGCTGAGGGCTCCGAGGCAGGAAAAGGAGGGGAGGGATCTCCTCCGACAGGTGCCCCTACGACAACCAGGACCTTCTCCATTTCGGGGAGGGACCTGGCTGAGGCCGGTCCATCTGGCCTAGGGGCTTCTGCCGGCGGAGGTGAAAAGCGGGTTCATTCCCCGCCCTCCTCTCCAAAAAAGAAAAAGACAAAAAAGAGTAAAAAGACGAAAAAGACTCGGGGCTCCTCTCCATCCGCGGGGGCTGCGGGGACGGATGGGTCGATTCCGCGTACGGGTGGGGGAAGCCCTCTCCGGCCCAAAGGAGCAGGAAGAGGGTGTCCCGCAGGGAAGTGTCCTCAGTGTCACACTCTTGGCCCTGAGCATCAACGGCATCACCTCGGTGCTGCCGGAAGATGTTCTCGCTACGCTCTACGTGGACGACCTTTCGATCTCTTTTGGCGCGGCCCAGATGCCAACTCTGGAGCGTCGACTCCAACAGGCATTGAACCGCGTCTCTCGCTATGCCGAAGCGCACAGGTTTCGGTTTTCTTTGGCCAAGACTAAGGTGGTGCACTTCTGCCGCCATCCACGGCTTCATTCCGACCCAGATTTGTTTCTTAATGGGGTGCGCCTGGATGTGGTTGAGTCGCACCGTTTCCTTGGTCTTGTATTCGACCGACGCCTCACCTGGGAGGCTCATATTCGCAGCCTTAGGGTCTCTTGTACCCGCGCCATGGACATTCTCCGTTCCGTGACGTTCAGCGCTTGGGGCGCTGATAGGGCTACCACCTTACTTTTTTATCGATCCTTTGTTCGCTCGTAGCTCGACTACGGATGCGAGTTTTATGCATCCGCAGCCGAGCGTTTATTGCGGAAGGTGGATTCGATCCACCACACCGGCCTTCGCCTTGCGACCGGTGCCTTCCGCACTTCGCCCATTGAGAGCCTGTTGGTTGATGCTGGGGAGATGCCACTCGCTCTGCGCCGCGTGCAGTGCATCATTCGCCTGTACGCGCGAGCCCGGCGCCTCCCTCAGTCGCCAACAGCTCTCACTACATCCGCAGCTGATCTTGATGGTGCCTATGCCGCCGAGAGACGCCAGTCATACCCTAAGCCCTTTGGGTTTAGGGCCAGGAAACTCCTTCAAGAGGTAGATATAGCTCACGGGCCGGTGGCGCCTCTGGTTTTGCCCAGGACGCCACCCTGGAGGGTACCACATTTGGCTATTTGTCGCCACGCCTCTGCTCCCAAAGCTTGTACTGCGCCGGGAGTATTGCGTTCGACCTTTTTGGAGCACACATCGTGTCACGCTGGCACCGTGCCAGTGTATACGGATGGCTCCAAGTCCCAAGAGGGGGTCGGCTTCCACGCCGTATGCCCTCTGTTTGAAGTCAGCGGGGCTCTACCAGGCGCTGCGTCTGTCTTCACGGCCCAGCTGGTGGCAATACACCACTCGGTACGGGAGATTACGCGACGTGCCCGGTTCGGAGACCGGATTGTGATCTATAGCGACTCACAAAGCGCCCTGAGTGCTCTCGGAGCATTGGAATCTCCGCATCCCCTGGTTCGCGAAATCCGTGACGCCACGGTTTTGGCGAGCCGGGCAGATGTCGAGATTATCTTCTGCTGGGTTCCTGGACATGTAGGAATTGCGGGGAATGAGCGCACCGATGAGGGCGCCAAAGAGTCCGTGAGGACTCTGCGACCGAACCAGCGATTCGCTCTTCCTCACACTGACTACATGGCAGGAATACGGGCAGCTCTTCGGACTGCTTGGCAAAGAAGATGGGAGACGGTCGAGGGGAACTTAAAGTTGCGTGCCATTGCGCCGCGACTGTTCCCATGGACCTATCCCCCAATGCCGAGGCGGCTTCAGGTTGCTTTCTGTCGTCTTCGAATCGGACACACTCGTGTGACGCATCGCTACTTGATGGAGCGCTCGCCTGCGCCCTATTGCAACGACTGCGTCGTCCCCCAGACTGTTTGGCACATTCTTGTCGAATGTCCCACTCTGGGTGATCTTGGCGCACAATACCTGTCCCGGTACCGGGATGGGCGGGGTCGCTACCGCCTGTCCCTTGTACTCGGGACGAGTGCGTGCACCATGACTAGTGGCCTTTTGACTTTTTGGGGGAGGCTGGCCTTCTCCCTTTCATTTAACCCGGTTTAATTGTTGTTGTTGTTTTTGTTATTGCTTTTTTATTGTTATTGTTATTTCTTTTTATTGTTTCCTGTTTAATTTTAAGAGTAGCCTAGAAATAGGCTGTTTGTTTACGCCGATTAATGCCTAAGTCGGCAGTCGTCAGATAGCCCCTTAATTAAAAAAAAAAAATCCATCCGCAGGGGCTGCGGGGACGGATGGGTCTGCTGCCACTTTGGTAGGCGACCAAGCCAAGATCGGCACATCCGGCCCCTCTACTCCCTCGCGTGCGGAGCCCCTGACCAAGACTAAGACCAAGAGTGCACAGAGCGGAGCCTCGATGACATCGGGGCCCCTCATTCAGAGGTTACCTGGCGTTTTCGAGCCTGCTGGCTTCAAACGCTTCCTTGTTATTCGCTCCACTGATGGCACCATGTTGTCCAAGGGCAACATGATCCATCAGAGGAGAGGATTAGCTAGTGCAATTGGTAGAGAGCCGAAGGTAACCCGTTTCTCGGACGGCAGCCTTCTGGCGAATGCGGCGAATCCCGCTGAGGCGGCCAAGATAAGTGCTCTTCGGACACTTCATTGCACCCCGGTGAGTGTGACGCCGCACTCTACCATGAACTTTGTAAAAGGAGTAGTTTATGCGAGGGAACTCGTTGACTACTCCATTGAGGACATCACCCTAGAGCTGGCCGACCATGGGGCGGTCAAGGTTGAACGTGTGATGAGAGAACAGGGAGGGGCTTCGAGACCTACCCCTACACTCTTTGTCACGTTCGACTGTGACAAGCTCCCTGAGTCGGTGCGTGCCGGTTGGTACCGCTACCGCGTGAAACCATTCGTGCCACTGCCGCGGCGGTGCTATTACTGTCACCGCTTCGGCCATACGAATCGCTCATGTAGAGGTGCAAAGTCGGGGTCACCCGAAGTCTGTGTAAATTGCTCCAAGGTCGCACACGATAAGTCCAAATCGTGTGTGGCCAAGTGTGTCAATTGCGGAGAGCCGCACCCTGCTTCTTCGAAGCAATGTGGTGCATATCTCCTTGAGAAAGAAATCCTGGCCGTTCAGGCCCAGGATAGACTCTCATTCCGCGAGGCTAAGGACTTGGTCCTGGCGCGCCCAGCTCTGCCTGGGACTTCCCATGCCTCAGTAGTTCGAAAGGCACCCTCTGCTCCTGGCCCATCCAGGCCAACGAGCACGGTCGTTTCCGCGCCCATTCGGAGCCCTTCTGCGGGCTCTACCCAACCCGGGCGCTCACCTGGTGAAGCTGGCGGAAAAAAGTGTTCATAGCCAGCCCCGGCTAAAACCAGGGCTCCCCCCTCTTCCCCCAGCGTGACCGTTTCCCGCAAGGCGAAACGGCCACGCGCCTCCACAGAGTCGTTAGACTCACAGGAGGCAACACCCCTGAAGATGGTCGCTAGGCTATCTTCGGGGGTTCCTAAAGCTGTCCCCCGAAAGGAGGATAGCAACAAAGGAGTTTCGGCCACTTCGCCCACGCCCCGAGGTGGAGCGAGTGGCTCGGAGCCGGTGGTTTCTTGAAAAGAGGGCCCCCCGCCTCCGAAGCCGCAGCGCCCGCCTAAGGTTTCGAGGCGGAGGGAGGAAAAGACTACTCGCATGGCGAGCCCAACCTCCCCCAATAAGTCCTCGAAGGCGACAGCGCCTCCAGCGCTTTGTCCGGCCAACAGCGCCCAGGGTTCTGCCCCGGGAAGCGTACGGCCATTCCCGTGAGGGTCTTCAATTCGAGAAAGGCCCCCGCGTCTCCTCCGAGCTAGGCCTGGAGGGCATATTCCTTCAATGGAATTGCCGTGGACTCCGGGCCAACTGGGAGGAGCTGCGGAGGCTCACCTCGTCCCGTTCCCCGTTAGCTATTTTTTTGCAGGAGACCATGCTAGGCGCGTGCCCCCTGCCTGCCCTCCCGGGGTATAAGGGTCTTGCGACCCCATCACCGCGGGATGGCCGGGCTGGGGGATGCGCGGTTTACACCCGGCATGATGTCTCCGTTCTTCCTTTTTCTTTAGATACCTCCTTTCAGGCAGTGGCTGTGCAGCTGCACCTGGATAGGAGGTATACTATCATTTCTGCGTACATTCTACCGTCAGCTGACTTCAACGCAGGGGACTTCCGCCGCGTCGTGGCACGGTTGCCGAGGCCCTATATCTTGCTTGTAGATCTGAATGGCAGGCATCCTCTCTGGGGAGATTATACCATAAATCCCAGGGGACAAGTCCTTGCCGATCTGATCGAAGAGCTTGAGATGGGTGTCCTAAACGTGAATGAGTTTACGCATAACTGTCCGAGAACCGCTTTATTTTCTTGCCTCGACCTATCTTTGTGCTCTTCGGATGCACAGCCTGATTTTGATTGGGGAGTGGTCGATGACCTCCATGGTTGTGATTACTTTCCGTTCAAATATCATTTTCAGGGCAACTGCCGCCTGAGAGACCACCTCGGTGGTGCTTGGTGCGGGCGTGGTGGCCTGCATTTCAGGAAATGACTGAATTCTCTCTCAGTCGAGGAGTTTAGGTCGGTGGATGAGGCCGTTGAGTTCTTCCCTGGCAACCTCATCGCCGTGGGACTGACTACTATTCCTAGGACGTCTGGCCGTTTTGCACGCCGACCACTTCCATGGTGGTCGGCCGAATGTGAGACGGCCCTCAAACAGAAGCGTTATGCCTACATGTGCTATAAGTGCCGCCCGAACGATTTGACTGTCGCTGAATTTCGTCGGGCTAGGGCTATGGTCCGGTATATATCGAAGCACGTCCGCCGCTCTTCTTGGCGGGCATACGTGTCTTCACTTAACGGGAAGACTCCTTTAGCTGAGGTGTGGAAGCGAGTCAAAAGGATTCGGGGCAAGTTCTCGCAGGACCCCCCTCCCGTTTTCCAGGAGAATGGGACCGCAATCTCGGACCCCGCGTCCGTGGCGGAATCCTTAGCGACCGCTTTTTCCGCATTCTCTATCCGTGATGCTACTCCACCAGCATTCAATGCACGTCGTGATGTCGCGGAAGGCCGCCGGCTGGACTTTACCTCCAGAGGCGGAGAACCCTTCAACGACAAGTTTACTGTAAGTGAATTGCGTTCCGCTCTCGCTTCGTGCGCGGACACCGCCCATGGTCCGGACGATGACCCGTACGCTATGCTTCGTCACCTGTGTGAGCCAGGCATGGCCTTTCTGTTATATTTGTTCAACAGGATCTGGGTGGAAGGTCTCCTCCCAGACTCCTGGCGAATCGCTACTGTGCTCGCCTTTCGCAAGCCGGGGAGAGATCACTCTACTCCGACCGGTTTCCGCCCGATCTCTCTAACCTCTTGCGTGTGCAAGTTGATGGAGAAATTGGTAAATGTTAGATTAGCCTATTTCCTGGACAGCGGAGGCCATCTGTCTTCTGCACAGTGCGGCTTCCGTAAGTTCCACTCCACGTCGGATGCTCTGCTCCGATTGGAAAATGCCGTCTGCGAGGCTTTCCTTCGTAGACAGCACTGCGCCACGGTGTTTTTTGATCTGGAGAAGGCCTATGATACCGCATGGCGATACGGTATCATGGAGACTCTGCACACGATGGAGGCGAGGGGACGCCTCCCAATGTTTATATCTGAATTTTGCGAGATCGACGATTCCGCGTACGGGTGGGGGGAGCCCTCTCCGGACCAAAGGAGCAGGAAGAGGGTGTCCCGCAGGGAAGTGTCCTCAGTGTCGCACTCTTTGCCCTGAGCATCAATGGCATCACCTCGGTGCTGCCGGAAGATGTTGTCGCTACGCTCTACGTGGACGACCTTTCGATCTCTTTTGGCGCGGCCCAGATGCCAACTCTGGAGCGTCGACTCCAACAGGCATTGAACCGCGTCTCTCGCTATGCCGAAGCGCACAAGTTTCGGTTTTCTTTGGCAAAGACTAAGGTGGTGCACTTCTGCCGCTATCCACGGCTTCACCCCGACCCAGATTTGTTTCTTAATGGGGTGCGCCTGGATGTGGTTGAGTCGCACAGTTTCCTTGGTCTTGTATTCGACCGACGCCTCACCTGGGAGGCTCATATTCGCAGCCTTAGGGTCTTTTGTACCCGCGCCATGGACATTCTCCGTTCCGTGACGTTCAGCGCTTTGGGCGCTGATAGGGCTACCACCTTACTTTTTTATCGATCCTTTGTTCGCTCGAAGCTCGACTACGGATGCGAGTTTTATGCATCCGCAGCCGAGTGTTTATTGCGGAAGGTGGATTCGATCCACCACACCGGCCTTCGCCTTGCGACCGGTGCCTTCCGCACTTTCCCCATTGAGAGCCTGTTGGTCGATGCTGGGGAGATGCCACTCGCTCTGCGCCGCGTGCAGTCCATCACTCGCCTGTACGCGCGAGCCCGGCGCCTCCCTTAGTCGCCTACAGCTCTCACTGCATCCGCAGCTGATCTTGATGGTGCCTATGCCGCCGAGAGACGCCAGTCATACCCTAAGCCCTTTGGGTTTAGGGCCAGGAAACTCCTTCAAGAGGTAGATATAGCTCACGGGCCGGTGGCGCCTCTGGTTTTGCCCAGGACGCCACCCTGGAGGGTACCACATTTGGCTATTTGTCGCCACGCCTCTGCTCCCAAAGCTTGTACTGCGCCGGGAGTATTGCATTCGACCTTTTTGGAGCACACATCGTGTCACGCTGGCACCGTGCCAGTGTATACGGATGGCTCCAAGTCCCAAGAGGGGGTCGGCTTCCACGCCGTATGCCCTCTGTTTGAAGTCAGTGGGGCTCTACCAGGCGCTGCGTCTGTCTTCACGGCCGAGCTGGTGGCAATACACCACTCGGTACGGGAGATTACTCGACGTGCCCGGTTTGGAGACCGGATTGTGATCTATAGCGACTCACAAAGCACCCTGAGTGCTCTCGGGGCATTGGAATCTCCGCATCCCCTGGTTCGCGAAATCCGCGACGCCACGGTTTTCGCGAGCCAGGCAGATGTCGAGATTATCTTCTGCTGGGTTCCTGGACATGTAGGAATTGCGGGGAATGAGCGCGCCGATGAGGGCGCCAAAGAGTCCGTGAGGACTCTGCGACCGGACCAGCGTTTCGCTCTTCCTCACACTGACTACATGGCAGGAATACGGGCAGCTCTTCGGACTGCTTGGCAAAGAAGATGGGAGATGGTCGAAGGGAACTTAAAGTTGCGTGCCATTGCGCCGCGACTGTTCCCATGGACCTATGCCCCAATGCCGCGGCGGTTTCAGGTTGCTTTCTGTCGTCTCCGAATCGGCCACACTCGTGTGACGCATCGCTATTTGATGGAGCGCTCGCCTGCGCCCTATTGCAACGACTGCGTCGTCCCCCAGACTGTTCGGCACATTCTTGTCGAATGTCCAAGTGTGGGTGATCTTCGGCACGATACCTGTCCCAGTACCGGGATGGGCGGGGTCGCTACCGCCTGTCCCTTGTGCTCGGGACAGATTCGTGCACATTGACTTGTGGACTTGTTGACTTCTTGGGGGAGGCCGGCCTTCTCCCTATTATTTAAGCAAGGTTTGTTTGTTTGTTTTTGTTTTTTTTGTTTTGTTTTGTTTTTGCATTTGTTTTGTTTTTTTTGTTTTTTTTTGTTTGTTTTTCTCCTTTAGTTGCACGCTTCTGCGCCGGGGGGACATCTCCCCGACGTACCAGCTTGCTTCCTTTCCCCCTTTTGGGGTGTTGTTTTTTTTTTTCTCTCTGTAATTTTATTTTAAAGTAGACTAGAACTAGGCCAGTTTTAATACGGCGACTAATGCCCAAGTAAGCAGTCTCCAGATGAGCTCTCAAAAAAAAAAAAAAATCTATTCCTTCCTTCAAAACACTCGTTTCCTTTCATTTCACACAACCTCTCTCACAACTTTCTCTGGTCAGCCTCTAATTTCACAGGGTAGATGTTGACCTTCCGTCCAGCCAACCGTCCTGCATCGGGGCTGAGGGGGGAGGAGACAATGTCCCCGAACCCCTGAGCTCCTGTCTGGGGTGGTTGGCTTTTAACAACCTGCTTCATCCCCACCCATACCTTCCTCACATCCCTTTTCCTCTTGTCTTCAAAATCTATCTTTTTTACGCCGTGTTCCAGGTGGAGCCGCCATGCCGAAGGACTGCCAGGACACTAGGCGGAAGGGCTGGTCCCAAATGGCGGCGCCTGGCTCTGCCGGGCCTGTAAGCACCTGTTGCAGTGCAGGCTACTGCAAAAGGTGGTGAACGATTGCGTCCCGTAAAAACAAAGAGGGTCACCATGCCCAATGATGCAAAAAAAATCATCTCCCCTTAATTCCCCCTAAAACAACGGAGCCGCCCTCGTGCAGCTCCACAGAAAAGATGAAGGCTCCCCCCCCTGTGCTTGCGCAGGGGACCCTCCACAACTCATTAACCGGAGAAGAGGCTTACTCCTCTCCTTCGCCTACGGGTGTAAGGGACTCCCCCTCACCCCCTTCTCTGGAGGTGCTTTCGGGCACCTCCCTATCTCCAGCGGCAGTCCCTCCTTTTCTTTCTAATGGGACTGCCAAGAAAGCCAGCAGGCAGCCCATTGCCGACCGCCCCTCGTGCAAGCGGCTCAGGGGGGCAAACCCCCTTAGGGGGGAGAGGGAAGCCAGGCCCCTTCGGTCGCTTCCCTCAAAAGAACTGCTGGCAAGAATATTAAACCTTGCCGGGGTCAAGGCCTGTGCCTCCCCACTAAAGACTTATGACGCTGCCAAGGGAACCTGCGATGTCCTGGGATGGGATGGCCAACTGAAGGCCCCTCCTGTGATAGACATGGTCCTTGAGGAAAACCAGCTTCAGATGGTAGGGCCTTCCATGGGGGACAACCAGGCTCGGCGCCAAGCACCGAACCCGAATCCGCCCCTATGCAAGGTCCTCCTCAAACGGCTGGGGATTCTCAGGCAGTACAAGGAGGGAAGGGATCTCCTGGGGTGATGCCCCTGCAACCACCAGAACCTTCTCCATTTCGGGGAAGGACCTGGCTGAGGCCGGTCGATCTGGCATGGGGGCTTCTACCCGCAGGGGTGAGAAGCAAGTTCATTCCCCGCTCTCTTCTCCAAAAAAGAAAAGGACGAAAAAGACCAAAAAGACGAAGAAGACTCGGGGCTCCTCTCCATCCGCAGGGGCTATGGGAACGGATGGGTCTGCTGCCACTTTGGCAAGCGACAAGCCAAGATCGGCACATCCGGCCCCTCTGCTTCCCCGGGTACGGAGCTCCGGACCATGACAAAGACCAAAAGTGCACAGGGCGGAGCCTCGATGACATCAGGGCTCCGCATTGAGAGTTTACCTGGCGTTTTTGAGCCCGCTGGCTTCAAACTCTTCCTCGTTATTCGCTCCACTGATGGCACCATGTTTTCCAAGGGCAACATGATCCATCAGGGAAGAGGATTAGATAGTGCAATTGGTAGAGAGCCGAAGGTAACCCGTTTCTCGGACGGGAGCCTTTTGGCGAATCCCGCCGAGGTGGCCAAGATAAGTGCTCTTTGGACACTTCATGGCACTCCGGTGAGTGTGACGCCGCACTTTACCATGAACTTTGTGAAAAGAGTAGTTTATGCAGGGAACTCGTTGACTACTCCATTGAGGACATCACCCTAGAGCTGGCCGACCATGGGGCGGTCAAGGTCGAACGTGTGATGAGAAAAAAGGAAGGGGGCCTCAACACCCACCCCTACACTTTTCGCCACGTTCGACTGTGACAAGCTCCCTGAGTCGGTGCGTGCTGGTTGGTACCGCTACCGCGTGACGGCATTCGTGCCACTGCCGTGGCGGTGCTATTACTGTCGCCGCTTCGGCCATATGAATCGCTCATGTAGACGTGCAAAGTCGGGGTCACCCGAAGTCTGTGTAAATTGCTCCAAGGTCGCACACGATAAGTCCAAATCGTGTGTGGCCAAGTGTGTCATTTGCGGAGAGCCTCACCCTGCTTTTTTGAAGCAATGTGGTGCATATCTCCTTGAGAAAGAAATCCTGGCCGTTCAAGCCTAGGATCGACTCTTATTCCGGGAGGCAAAGGACTTGGTCCTGGCGCGCCCGGCTCTGCCTGGGACGTCATATGCCTCAATAGTTAGAAAGGCACCCTCTGCTCCTGGCCCATCCAGGCCAACGAGCACGGTTGTTTCCGCGCCCATTCGGAGCCCTTCTGCGGGCTCTACTGAACCCGGGCGCTTCCATAGTAAAGCTGGCGGCAAAAAGGGTTCATACCCAGCCCCGGCTAAAACCAGGGCTCCCCCCTCTTCCCCAAGCGTGACCGTTTCCCGTAAGGCGAAACGGCCACGCGCCTCCACCGAGTCGTTAGACTCACAGGAGGCAACACCCCTGAAGATGGTCGCTAGGCCATCTTCGGGGGTTCTTAAAGCTGTTCCCTGGAAGGAGGACAGCAACAAAGGAGCTTCGGCCACTTCGTCCACGCCCCGAGGTGGAGCGAGCGGCTCGGAGACGTTGGTTCCTTGAAAAGAGGGCCCCCCGCCTCCGAAGCCGCAACGCCCGCCTAAGGTTTCGAGGCGGGGGGAAAAAAGACTCGCATGGCGAGCCCACCCTCCCCCAATAAGTCCTCGAAGGCGACAGCACCTTAAGCGCTTTGTCCGGCCAACAGCGCACGGGGTTCTGCCCCCGGGAAGCGTACGGCCATTCCCGTGATGTTCTTCAGTTCGAGGAGCGCCCACGCGTCTCTTTCGAGCTAGGCCTGGATAGCATATTCCTTGAATGGAATTGCCGTGGACTTCGGGCCAACTGGGAGAAGCTGCGGAGGCTCGTCTCATCCCGTTCCCCGTTAGCTATCGTTTTGCAGGAGACCATGCTAGGCGCGTGCCCCCTGCCTGCCCTTCCGGGGTATAAGGGTCTTTTGACCCCACCACCGCGGGATGGCCGAGCTGGGGGATGCGCGGTTTACATCCGGCATGATGTCTCCGTTCTTCCTTTCTCTTTAGATACCTCCTTTCAGGCAGTGGCTGTGCAGCTGCACCTGGATAGGAGGTATACTATCATTTCTGCGTACATTCCACCGTCAGCTGACTTCGACGCGGGGGACTTCCGCCGCGTCGTGGCACGGTTGCCGAGGCCCTATCTCTTGCCTGGAGATCTAAATGGCAGGCATCCACTCTGGGGAGATTACTCCATAAATCCCAGGGGACAAGTCCTTGCCGATCTGATCGAAGAGCTTGAGATGCGTGTCCTAAAGGTGGATGAGTTTACGCATCACTGTCCGAGAACCGCTTTATTTTCTTGTCTCGACCAATCTTTGTGCTCTTCGGATGCACAGCCTGATTTTGATTGGGGGGTGGTCAATGACCTCCATGGTAGTGATTACTCTACCATTCAAATATCATTTTCAGGGCAACTGCCGCCTGATAGACCACCTCGGTGGTGCTTGACGTGGGCGCGGTGGCCTGCATTTCAGGAAATTACTAAATTCTCTATCCCAGTCGAGGTGTTTAGGTCGGTAGATGAGACCGTTGAGTTCTTCTCCGGCAACCTCATTGCCGTGAGCCTGACTACTATTCCTAGGATGTCTGGCCGTTTTGCACGCCGAACACTCCCATAGTGGTCGGCCAAATGTGAGACGGCCCACAAACAGAAGCGTTATGCCTACATGCGCTATAAGCGCCACCCGAACGATTTCACTGTCGCTGAATTTCGTCGGGATAGGGCTTGGTTCCGGTATATTTCAAAGCACGCCCGCCGCTCTTCTTGGTAGGCATACGTGTCTTTCCTCAGCGGGAAGACCCCTTTAGCTGAGGTGTGGAAGCGAGTCAAAAGGATTCGGGGCAAGTTCTCTCAGGATCCCCCTCCCGTTTTCCAGGAGAATGGGACCGCAATCTCGGACCCCGCGTCCGTGGCGAAATCCTTAGCGACCGCTTTTTCCGCATTTTCTAACCGTGATGCTGCTCCGCCAGCATTCAATGCACGTCCTCATGTCGCGGAAGGCCGCCGACTGGACTTTACCTCCCGAGGCGGAGAAGCCTTCAACGACAAGTTTACTGTAAGTGAGTTGCGTTCCGCTCTCGCTTTGTGCGCGGACACCGCCCATGGTCCAGGCGATGTCTCGTGGGTCATGCTTCGTCACCTGGGTGAGTGAGGCATGGACTTTCTGTTAGATTTGTTCAACAGGATCTGGGTGGATGGTCTTCTCCCAGACTCATGGCAAATCGCTACTGTGCTCGTCTTTCGCAAATCGCGGAGAGATCACTCTACTCCCACCGGTTTCCGCCCAATCTCTCTAACCTCTTGCGTGTGCAAGTTGATGGAGAAATTGGTAAATGTTAGATTAGCCTATTTCCTCGACAGCGGAGGCCATCTGTCTTCTGCACAGTGCGGCTTCCGCAAGTTACGCGTCTCTTGCTATGCCAAAGCGCACAGGTTTCGGTTTTCTTTGGCCAAGACTAAGGTAGGGCACTTCTGCCGCCATTCACGGCCCCACCCCGACCCAGATTTGTTTCTTAATTGGGTGCGCCTGGATGTGGTTGAGTCGCACCGTTTCCTTGGTCTTGTATTCGACAGACGCCTCACCTGGGAGGCTTATATTCGCAGCCTTAGGGTCTCTTGTACCCGCGCCATGGACATTCTACGTTCCGTGACGTTCAGCGCTTGGGGCGCTGATAGGGCTACTGCCCTACTTTTTTATCGATCCTTTGTTCGTTCGAAGCTCAACTACGGATGCGAGTTTTATGCATTCGCAGCCGAGCGTTTATTGCGGAAGGTGGATTCGATCCACCACACCGGCCTTCGCTTGCGACCGTTGCCTTCCGCACTTGCCCCATTGAGAGCCTGTTGGTCGATGCTGGGGAGATGCCACTCGCTCTGCGCCGCCTGCAGTGCATCATTCGCCTGTACGTACGAGCCCGTCGCCTTCCTCAGTCGCCAACAGCTCTCACTGCATCCGCAGCTGATCTCGATGGTGCCTATGCCGCCGAGAGTCGCCAGTCATACCCTAAGCCCTTTGAGGTTAGGGCCTAGGAAACTCCTTTGAGAGGTAGATATAGCTCTTTGGCTGGTGGCGCCCCTTGTTCTGCCCATGACGTTACCCTGGAGGGCACCGCATTTGGCTATTTGTCGATACGCCTCTGCTCCCAAAGCTTGTACTGCGCAGGGAGTATTGCGTTCGACCTTTTTGGAGCACACATCGTGTCACGCTGGAACCGTGCCAGTGTATACGGATGGCTCCAAGTCTTAAGAGGAGGGCTCGGCTTCCACACCGTATCCCCTCCGGTAATATCAAGTGGTTAAGGCGGTTAACGAAATCTTGAGTGTTCATAATGTGTGCAGATGAGATTCTTCCTACTGCTGGAGATAAATACTTGGCGAGCCATTTGGAGAACTCATAAGTGGGAGAATTAATATGGAAATGATTGGGCGTAAGGGACATCTTTCTTTGTGGGTCTTTGGGAGCCCATACATATAGGGAAGTGAAGGGTTTGTACTTCTGAATTGTTTAATTAAATCTGCGCTTTTCAATATTTTCATCAAGATTTCGTTGACCGCCTCAACCACTTGCAATTACCGGATGGAAAACTTGTGAGCTTTGATGTAACCTTTGTTTTCCAAATTTGCGGTTGACCAAACCATGGGCCTTCTGCGGGAAATCATGCCTAGACTTCATTTGGATCTTCCCATTTCTACGAGTAAATTTATCGATTTAGTTGAATTATGTCTCTGACAATGTGTTTCGAGTAAATAATGAGTTTTTAGACAAATATTTGGCCTTAGCATGGGAAATTGTTTATCTCCGATATTGGCATGTCTCTTAATGGAATATTTTGAGACTGAACTCCTTCCCACAATTTCTCCTCCCAACTTTATATGGTTAAGGTACATTGACGATGTATTTTCTGTATGGCCTAATGGCCATGATTTTGATACCTTTTTTAATAATTTGAATAATTTGCAGGTCTCCATCAAATTTAAATATGAATGGGAATATGATAATAGATTACCCTTTTTAGATGTCCTCATTAATAAAGATCACCATGAATTAAAACTTGACGAGTATAGGAAACCAACCCACTCGAATGCCTATATACATTATTTTTCGTTTCACGATAATACTGTTAAAAAATCGGTAATTTCTAACCTTTTCCTGAGAGCATACAAAATATGTCATCCTTCCTATTTAGATGAAGAAATTGTCATTATCAGGACCATTTTTTCTAATTTGTATTACCCCGATTGGTTCATATCGTCTGCCCATTTTGCAGCTAGGAAAACATTCCATGGTAATAAGCCTTCCCGCACTAATGACTTCAACAAATGTATAACATTGCCATTTAATAATAAATTAAATAGTTTAAAGGACATATTTGGAACAGCGGGTATTAATCTAGCCTTTAAATATAATAATTCCTTAAACCAATTGATGATGGCCAGGAAACCTAAAGAACATCATAACATAGGAGTATATGCAATACCATGCAACGATTGCGATAAAGTTTATATAGGGGAAACGGGGAGAAATCTAGACAAGAGATTGTACGAACACAAGAGATATTAGAGTGGGCAGCGAAAGCAGGGGAATATTTTGCCATGTTGGAGACAAGAATCATACGATCGATTTCAATGGAAGTAAAATGTTATTTAAATCGGCTAACTATGTTAAGAGAAGAATCGTAGAATCGAGCTTGATATCGTCAGTTCCTAATTTAAATCTATCTGAGGGTCAATTTTCTTTTAATCCTATAATAAGTTTGCAAATAAATAAAATAGTAAAATGTCAGCCCTTCAATATGTTTAGGCCTAACCCCCCCCAGATTAGCCACAAGTAGGGGATTGGGGGAAAAAAGAGGGGATCTTGCGTCATTCTTATATGCACTTCTTTTATATTTTCTGCCCAGTGTCAGTTGAAAAAGGGTGTGAGATACACCGAAACTGTTCTGAATTAAATTGTCTTCGGAGAATGTGGTTTAATTCCTCATCGTTTCTTGCGATTTTGCATTAATTTTCATCATATATATATATATATATATATATATATATATATATATGTGTGTGTGTGTGTGTGTGTGTGTGTGAGTGTGTTCCGCAATTCAAGTTAACTAATTCATCTCAAACGTGTGAGTACCGTACTCCTATATATATTTTCATTATTACAGACTCCAATTTACTTATTACCATTGTGATTCCTTTAAAAACCACTTTAACATTCTTTGTTCTCTTAATATCCCTTTAAATAACTTTTACATTAACATTCAATATCCTGTTAACATTTGAGATCCTATTAATTTTTAATATCTTATTAATATCTAACATCCTATTGATGTTTAATCCCTAATTAACATTTATTTAATTTTCTGTTATTATTCATTCGATTAGCAATTATTATCTTCGGAATTGCATTTGTAATCCTTTTACATATCCATTAAACAATAACTCCTGGTATACTAATTTGCATCAAGTTATATTCAATCAATTCTTTGTTTTCTTTGTTAATTCTTAAATATAATATATCTTCGTTCCCCGTGTAACCAAAGCCTCGTGTCAGCGCATTCCGTCACGTAGCCCGAATCTTAAAATTCAACCTTCATTTCTATCAATCTAATTTACGTGTAAAGGATATTGTATTTATATACTATCTAGGTAAGCCATATAATAACCAGTGCACATAAAAATGGTGCCCATAATTTAATATATCTCCCGTCAATCAATAAATATAAATTTCAAACGTAAATAAGAAATTTCAAAAGACCTCGCGGCCATTTTTGCATAAATTTTATCCACACCATGCTTCTCCCAATCGTTACAATTCTTATTAATTTAAATTAAATAATATTCCTTAAATACAACGAGTGAGTAATTTCCATTATACTATATTTTTCTCATTTTTTTTCACGTATCCGTCGCGTGACTAATCTACGCGCGCGCGCGCACACACACACACACACACACACACACACACACCTATATATACTCACATTCTTTCACGCACATCAATTCTAAAGTTCATCCAATACCACCAAATATTCTGATTTAAAAACGTCACATACACCCAAAAAGGATCACATTGGTAAATCATTCATTAGCTAATACATCGGTGAATGACCAAACGTCTTCAACTATGCAATCCTCAACCGCAGCACAGCAAGATTTAGTCAAAGTCCCTCATCCATTTCTCTCACTGCCAATTTATGATGCAACAAACCCAGTCGCTTGGCTTGACTTTTTGTGATTTAATTCTCCACCCCTAAGCCATAACAGAAGAAGAGAAGATTGCTGCCATCTTCCAGAAAGATCCTAAAAGTATTTTCATTAAGTTTAGGGATATCTTATTTAATGGGGAGAAAGTGAGAGCATATAACGATTTGATTGAGGCCTTCCGAAAGGAATTTGGGAACCACAGGTTGAAGACTTGAGGGAGCTCCTTAATACTCATGAGATGGGAGATAAGTGTCAAACTAGCATTTTAAATCATTTTATGGACCTTATCATGGTGAAAGCTGCACAATCTGTCCTTTTCGACCCTCTCCTCACCGAAATGTTTTTTCTGCGGTCAGTCCCAGAATATATTAGGCCCCTCATTTTCATGTCTTCCCCGGCTGATGTGAATCAGCAGGCAAAAGCATCCGACCACATGTATAAAACCCCATATGTAAATTGGGTCGCAGCGAACACAATCACGGCTCTGAACCTAATTCTTCCATTTCCTAGGTTCGGGTAACGGCGAGTTCTATTTGTGAACGACTTGAACGTGGCGAAATGCTTCCCCCCCTTCCTAACGAGGGATTTAACTGCCACGTTATCGAGGATTGAGAGTGACCTCAGCAGGTTGAAACTGCAGCAAGGGGCACAGAGGAAGCGACGACACGGGTATGGTGAGCGGAGAGATAGGACCCGTTCGAGTTCCCGTAAAAGAAAACAACGAGGGAACCTCGGCACAAAAGGTGAGCTGCAGCAATTTTCACATTCTTCTTCCGCCTATTCCCACCATAATCCTTCTCAACAAAAGGGTCTCTGCTGGTACCATAAAAGGTACGGTAACAACGTTGTATGCTATACACAGCCTTGTAGCCACCATTATGCTTGTTTCCATACTGCGCCTAGTAGTCTCCCAAAGCTTAAGTAACTTTCACCCAATCAACTCAATGGTGCTGGTACCACAAGAAAATATGGCGCAGAAGCTGTAAAATGCTTAAAACCACGCACATATTCACATCCGGTACCACCTCCTTCACCTAATCTCAACTCTCCACTCCCGGCACATCACTCATCTCAACCAAACTCTTCAAATTTTCAAACTTCAATTTCAACCTCAAATTCTCCTTTAAACTAGAAAGTCATGGGACAAAAGGGTCTACATCCCCTGCTCTCGCTTCAATTGCTCAGGTAGGTCCTCCCTTTCGTATTTTTTACCCATTTTCTGATTTCTCATTCCTGGTAGACACTGGTGTAGAATTCAGTGCTATACCAGATTTAGATCTGAAGGCAGCTAATTCGACTAATATTAGGACCTATGGAAGGCGTAACCTTCAAGTCTCACTCGGCCTCCGTTGAGTTTTTTGATGGACCTTCGTCATGGCTGAGGTAGATTGTCCAATATTGTGCCTCGATTTTCTTTCGGCTCACAACCTTTTTGTCGATTCTCGTCACCGCAAGCTTGCGGATTGCAAAAGTTTAATCAATTTTTCAAGTTCGTACTCACCCTCATAGAGTTCCCTCCTTTCTATTCGTCTCACACTCACCGAGCCCCCATTCTAGCGTATTCTGCAGGAGTTTCCCAACCCAACCCTTCCACATTCGAAGGATAAGCCCATTAAACATAATCTGGTGCATCAGATCGAGGCGACAGGAGGACCTGTATTCTCCCGACCTCGTCGTCTAGCCCCAGATTGACTCTCTGAAATGCGTGATAAATTCCAATTCATGATGGATGCTGGCATTTATAGGCCTTCCTCTTCACCTTGGGCCTTCCCACTCCATATCGTTCCAAAATCTACAGTGGGAGATTTCAGAGAAGTTGGGGATTAAGAGCCCTAAAGGCGATAGCACATCGGACCGTTATTCATTGCCATACCTAGCCAATTTCACTTCATCATTATCCGACTATGCAATCTTTTCTCGTTTAGATCTGGTTCGTGCTTTCAACCAGATCCCTATTCATCGGGACGATTTTTGAGAGACTAGCATCACCACTCCTTTTAGCTATTTTAAAATGGTTTGCGATCTTTTGGCCAGACCTTCCAGCGTTTCATGGATCAAGTTATGAGAGGCCTCCCCCTTGTCTTTTGCGTCATTGACGACCTGCTAATAGCATCATCCTCGCTCGAGGAACACCTTTTTCACATTCGGCAAGTTTTTTCTCGCCTTCAAGAGTACGGTATCACACTCAATACTTCTAAGTGTATTTTTTGTGTCTCGAAAGTCTCATTCTTGGAACACCACGTTTCGACTGCTGGGATTCGGTCCACTCGAAGACAAAGTTACCGTGATGCGCAACTTTGCCCAACTCACATCAAGCAAACAACTCAGACGTTTCTGTGACATGGTCAATTTCTACCACAGATTCATTCCAAATTGTGTCCAGGTCATGCACCCTCTAAACTCCATTATGTATAAGACCAAAAAGAACTCTCCTCTCGAGTGGTCTACTGAGAGGTGCGATATATTTTCTTGCACCAGAGGCAATTAATTGCCCGCGCTGTGGAATTGGCTCATCATTTTCCATGAGCCCCCATCAGCGTCGCTTCAGACGCATCCTCAACTCAAGTAGGTGCAACCTTGCAGCAGAAGATTGGTGATGATTGGTAATCTCTTGCTTTCTTCTCTCGTTCTTTTCCTGACTCCCAAAAGAGGTATAGTACGTTTTTACGCGAGATGCTTGTTATATACCACGCAATCCGTCACTTCCGTCCATATTTGGAAGGGTATAACTTCACTATTTTTACTGACCATATTCCTTTGGTCGGTGCTTGCTCGTCTGGTTCTACGTCTTTGATGCACACTGAAGTTAATACTCGTCACCTTGCCTTAATCCTGCAAATGAAGAGCGATATTTGCTATGTTCCTGGCTCTTCAAACGTCGTCGACTCTCATGACTAACCGTGGGAGCCAATATGAATCCCACCAATGGGATGCACTCATGTCAGTGCTTGGATCCTTTCGCCTAAGTAACACCGCGTGTTATCATCAGAGCAACGTCACTGTTGAACGTCTGAACAGGAACCTCAAAGCAAGTTTACGCTCCACAGATACCAAAATCACTTGGGTGGGTGGATAAGCTACCTTGATTCTCCTGGGTATTCGCTCGTCCTTGAAGGAGGATTTGGCCTGTTTTGCAGCTGAACTTGTGTATGGTACTCAAATTCGCCCCTCCGGTCAATTCTTTTCTTATTCTGACCGACCTCTACCTCATCACCTCAATGTTGCTTCTTATGTACACTATTTTGTACGGGTGGTGGCTGAGGTTAAACCTACCGCCCCTAGACTGCCTGCCAACCATAAAACCTTCGTGGGAAAAGAGTAGACAAAATGTTCCCACGTTTTTGTCCTTAGCGATTCAACTCATTATTCCTTGCAACCTGTCTATGATGGACCCGTTCTCGTAATCTCTAGGAAGCCGAAGTTACAAGGAGTTACAAGAAAAGATAGTACCTCAGAAGACTAAGTTAGTCCATACCGAGGAGGTACTCATTTAATATTGATATTCAATCTACTCGTCATAGAAATAGTATAGTAAAGTTCAAGGCTCTCCCCTCCCACCTCTCCCGCCCGATCTTTTGGGCAATGAAAGATGAAAAGATACCCGCTGTGCTAGAAAAAAAAGTACACAAACAGGAATTTCGACAGGAAAGCAGAAATGCATTTCTACATTATTATTTTTCTTTTAATATTCTTAATCTAATTATTTTCAGTGTAATCTTATGTTTTTAGTATGTAAGCGTATTTATGATTTTATCTAACCTCCTTTTAAACGCCTCGACACTGGGGCTCGAAACGACTTCTTCCGTTAACTGATTCCAAATATTTACTATTTTATACGAAAAGAAATTACCGCATACATTCAATTTGTATTTTGGAGGGATTAGCTTCATACTGTTATTCCTTGTTACATTTCTGTTGAACTCGAACCAGATTGAGTAATCCACATTATCAATTCTATTTAGTATTTTATATACTTGAATCAACTGGCCTCGTACACGTCTAGTTTCCAACTTGTTAAGGTTTAGCTTGTCTATTCGTGTTTCATAACTATAATTTCTTAACGAAGGTATCATTTTAGTAGCTGTGGCCTGAACTCTTTCTAATCTTTCAATGTCTTTTCTGAAGGAGGGTGACCAAGCCTGCGCACAGTATTCCAAATGGGGTCTCACTAGGGCGTTATACAGGTTGATTACAGTTGTATCGCTTTTATAAGTGATTTGT